>JAVQJG010101877.1:0-13589 GCA_036024015.1 Craterocephalus amniculus
TCACTTTATAAAGTGGTTAATTGTTGTAACAACAGCTTTAACAATAGACAAAAAGGTTACTGACCTTAACCCTCAAACTAATGTTACGATGAAAAGGAGTATCAGTGAAGAGGCTTCCCCGTGAAAAGGATTGAATGTTGTGCACCGCTTCCCTTTGCTACTAATACAAGCCCTTGAAATTGACAGTGACATGTCCTCAGCTTCCCGCTGAGTTGTTTATTGCGGCCTGCACAGACCGTATTGAAGCCGTGTACAGACGTATTAAGGTCTGGGATGTGTTCATGCAGCCATGTCTCGGTGAAGCACATAATTCTGCACTCTATTCTTTCTGAGACCTTGTTAGCACCTGGACCTCGCCTATTTTGTTAGCTAGCGATACGCTCCCCATCACAACAGTTGGAAGAAACGGTTTAAATCTCCATTGTTTTTCTCTCTGCTGCACTCCTGCCCTGCATCATCTTTTCTTTCAATTCAATTTAATTCAGTTCATCTATATAGCGCATAAAAAACAGCTTCCGCTGACCAAAGTGCTTTCCAATACAATACTTTAAAAGAAAAACTGTATTTATACACAATATAAAATATTTGAAAATAGCATTAAAACATAAAAGCAATACAATGATTATATACTTATTAAAATCATAAAGGCATAAAACAGAAATAATAAAATCAGAGTGAAATGAACAATAGGGCTGAGGAACTGATCACCTGATATTAAAGCCACAGAGAACAGGTGGATCTTTAGACTTTCTTTTCGACTCCTTTGGGATTTGAAGTGTTATTTCACCTGATAATCCTGAGTTTTGAGAGCATTATCAGTTGGTCCCAGTGGTAAACAAGTCTTGTTGCCATGGAGACACAGCATAACAAGTCTTGAAAGAGCACAAAATGTGCAGAAAATCCCCCGTGCAGCACAGCCTTTTGACCAGCATGGGAAGTCCTCCTGGACAAACCAAAAATGACAGCCAATGTCTTTAAAGAAGACGGCTACAATGCAAAAATCACGAGAGCAAAGACAGAGCCTCTACAAATTTGCTGCCACCTAGCAGCACATTCTAGAATTGAATCAAGAATCTTAGGACTACTATGGAACTATGGAATCTTAGAACTACCCTAATAATTCCAAAGACTACTTCTTCACTTTGTTACACTACTTCAGTAATTCCTAGGACTACATCACTAATTTGTAGGACAAGTTTACTATTTCATTGCACTTCTTAATTTCTTACCCAAACGTAGGACTATTTAAATAATTTTGAAGGCTACTTTACCCAATTTTAGGACAATTTTACTACTTCCAAGGACTATGCTTCTTTTTTCTTGATGAACTGGGCTGCTCAACTCTGGTTTAACTTGGCTTTCACTGAAAGTAAAGGGGCTTTCTTTTAAGAGAAGGTTGAAGGTGATCATTACATTTTTGTACTGTGATCAGGCAAATTCATTCTGACAGAGTAACATTTATTCTGAAACTTAACGTTTCTGCTTTCTGTTGACAACAAGATTATACATACAGACCTTGTTGTTATGTTATGAAGATATATTTTATTTTGGAAGTATCAATTCAAACAGGAGGCAAGACAATAGACCTTGTCAAGAAGAGGTTAAAGAGAAGGTTCATCATTATTTTCACCATTCATGTGAAAATCTGCCAATGTCTTTGTTTTATTGTTGTTTAGTATTGTGTAAGTGTTTTTGGTCCAAACCAGAATCAACTGGTCCTGCCCTGGTTAACTGGTGGTAGTACTGGATTTTGTAGACATGTTTTATTTGACTAAGAAAATGTAAAGTTTGTTTTTTTATTTATTTATTTATTTATTGATCTGATTTGATATTGTGACCTGAATGTGAAACTGGTGTTCAGTCATCTTGCAGATATCTCCTTCACTATGTGGTGATAAACCGTGTGAGCAGAGTCTAACGGACCCGGGCCGGTCTCTGGTGTTTGGTGCCGGTTCTGATCCAATGCAGGGCGTCTTATCTAGCTTTAGTTGTGCTGTTTGACCGTGCTTTCTCATCGCCTTCAGATCTCCCTGCAGAACCACACAATGCTGTCACTCTCTGGGATTTATGTTTGACCAATCAGGTTCATCCTTCCTGAAGGCGGTTCATGTGGCCAAGCCAGACTGTTCCGGGTTGTATTTCTTTTGGGCCTTTTAGAAATTTGTGATGGAGTGAGGGGAATGTTCCTTGTAAATATGATTTTAAATAAACACCTTTGACTTATATTCTGGTTCCTTGTGTTTTTCTTCTAAGAGATGCAGCGGGCTGTTTTTTTTTGTGTCAGTGAGGAAAAACTGGACTGTTGTCAGCTGTAAGTGTGTTTAAGGTTCACTTGTTCAGTATTTATTTTGAGCTTTCATTAAAGAAAGACGATCAACCACAAGTTAGAAAAGGTGGAGTCCACTTCTCCAAAAAAGAAAAAAATATTCAGCCAAAGCTCAACATCAGAAACAGGGTTTCATTGGGAATAGATGTCATCCTTTAATGTAAAGGATAATAAACACCTGCTATTGTCATGAATTCAGCTCATTCTGACATTCTGCTGACCAACCGTTTAAAGTTCACATGAAGAATACAGTATGGACATAGGTTACTTTGCTGTTTTATTCCTCTTGGACAATAATTAACCAAAGGTAGACATAACTGATAATATAAACAATGGTTCAATGGTCTAAATTTGGAAAATCTCCCTTTTAACAGGAAGGCAAAACCTCCAGCAGAACCCGGCTCAGGGAGGGCGGCCATCTGCCTCGACCGGTTGGGGGTGGATACGACAGAAAGGGTGACCGTAGACAGAGGACCGAAAGAGAGAGCCCAAGGAGAGGCTAGAAAGAGAGTGTAGAAATAGTGTGTAGAAAAAGAGGAGAGAAAGCCAGTGTAGAAAGAGAGTGAAGAAAGAGAGGACTGAAAGAGAGGGTTGATGGAGAGGAGAGAATAGGACTGAAAATTAAAGACTGATACAGGGTGGTACACATAGTCATGTTTAATTGCTAATCATCTGGTAAGGAAAATACTTACATTTACAGTAGCTTCACATTTCTATCGGGGGATTTTGATCCTGTGTAGGGACAGCTAGCCTACTGGTGTTAGGTCAACCTTATGTTAGCATGAAGCTACATAGCAGTGCTAATCTAGTTTGCTGATTTAGGAATAGATTAATTTTGACACACTATGAAACTTTTACAGTGTTTCTCAGTGATGCGTCCCCCTATCCTTCATCCTACATGTAGCTACTCTGAGATCTGTCCAGCCTTTAAAATAAAGTTTATTTTCACTCTTGTCTTATCTTTTGCTCTACTATCAATGATGGTGCACTCTTGAAATGGCCAGTATGCTTAGGTATATGAGGCGAGTGTAGTGAAACTCAGCAGAAATGACACGCAGCATCTCGGTGTACCAGATTTGCTCGGGTGGTCAGATCTGCTCGGGCCCCGCGCTTCCTGATGACATCGGCCAATATCATTGGTCCAGCGTAGAGCTCTCCGGTCCGGTGTGATTCGTCTTACATATGATTGGATGGACGTGGTTCGGACAAAGTTGCAGGATTGCAGTTCTGAATAAGAACTTTAAAATCGGGCAAACAAATCGAGCAGTAGAAAATATGAGATTTAGAGACCTCGAGCTGATCTGGCTGTTTGACACAAGTCGATATGGTTGATTATTAAACTGAGCCGATGTGGCTTTTAGACCCAAGTTGATCTGGTTGTTAATTAAACCAAGCTGATCTGGCAAGAAACAAAAACCGAGCAGATTTTTTCAGTCTATCAGCCAGATCAGCTGGTCTATGAACCAGATCAGCTTGGTTTAATTAACAAGCAGATCGGCACGGGTCTCTAACAGTTAGACCTACACGTTCAGGACCAGAGCAGTTAAATCAGCGCATTGTTCGACTCAGTCTGAGTCTCAGGTTCAGTTTGGTGAACTTGGGACGGCTCGGGTCTCTAAACTTCGAGATTTATCTTGAAGTTCTCACAAATTCATCCGGCTCTTGTCCATTCAGTCATATGTGAAATGAGACATGTTGGGCCAATATTAAAGCAGATGTCATTGGCTGGTGCAGATCTGACCACCCGGGCCCATCTGGTACCTACACCGGAGGACAGACGGAATTCTGCTGAGCAGTAACAGCTCCAGAAATCTACATAATACACATCACTGTACAGTCAAATGCGACCAGAACACACAGGTTTATTGCCAGAAAGTTACAAAGTGCATCTCTAAGCTAACATGGCTAAATAATATCATATTTAATTTCCAGTGAGTGTATTTAGGGATTGCAAATCAACTCAAGTTAATCAAGATTTTGACACTGGAGCTGAAAATAAACTATCAACAAGCACAAAGATTTGCTTGGAGCTGACTAAGCTAGTATTACGTGATCTGGTTTCATTGCAGCAGGAGGCTAAAGGCTACAAGCTGATTTTAAGTCTCATTCCTCAACTTTTCATCCTTAAAACGCTGCCTGCTGAGTTTTGCTTTGTGCACACGTTACACAGCTAGCAAGCGGTTGTACACAAACCAGCCGAATGGGGGAAAGGGAAATATAACAAAAAACATTAGAAGACAAAAAGACAGACAAAGCAAGAGATAAGACAAGAGTCAAGACCAGACTGATTTTGGAAGATTTGAGAATCAAGAGGAAGGCTTAATAGGGGACAAGCCAACACAATGATAAATGCTTGTCCATCCTTTGTCCCTTCCCGTGTATAAAAGTTTATCTTTGCTGCTGAATGCAATGGGAAAATGCGTCCAAACTTCTACCTACTACTTTATTTAGGCTCAGAATATTGAGTTTATGATCCTCAGGAAACAAATCTACTTTCCCAACAGAACACTCCCAGCAGTTCGTATCATTTATATCATCTGATTGATTTATAAAGGTACAGTTTATTGAGAGGCTGATTTCTTAGAAATGGTTCTTCAGTGGCTTTGACTAATGTTTCTGAAGACAGCCGCCCACCATGCTGAGCTCTTATCAGCTGCACTTTGCCACCTTCTATTAGTCATTAATGAGAATTATATAAATATGATCCAGCTATGAGCTATTGCCTCAGCTTCTGTTCCCCTGGAAGAAAGGTAACAAGCTCCTTCACCACGTTTGATGGTGTTTTATTTGTTCTAAAAAACAGTGGATGCAGGATTAAATGCCTGTTCGTAATTATCCCAGCAAACGTTGTCTCATTTTGCATGTTCCTTTTGATGGGTTTATTGAATATTTGCAACACATCTGCCTATGTTGTGCTGAATAACTGATTGAACTGAATTATGATCAGACACAGGTAATCATCTGCAACCCCTAAACTGTTGGAACAGAAAAATGGTGAAACTCCTCGCAGGTAAGAAACTGTTTCAGTCGTTTAATGTTGGTGATTCGGCTGCGGAGCGCCCATGTGTGCATGAGACGTTGCAAAAGAAGGGCTTTGTTATGCTTTTTTCAAACATGACATTATTACAACATTGAATGAGGAAAAGATGACAGTAATCATGAAAAAAAGATTCTCATACGGAATAAATCTTCAGTGTCCAACTTCTCTCTTCACCTACAGCAGGCCTGCATCCTACCGCTAATATCGCAGTCCATCAGTTCACCTCAGTCACACTCTCCTCAACAAACTCTCCACATTAGTATCTTCAACATGCCTGTGAGAGGTCCACATACTTATTTATATAGCTCTTATTTTCCTTTAATATATAAAGAGTTATTCTTTTCTAAAATGCATGTGGAAAATATAAATCTTTAATTATCGGTTGTTTGTTTAGGGTAACAGCCCGATCTGGGCTCCAGTGCTAATTGTATAGATAAGATCTCTTTTGTGACATTGAAAGACCCGGAGACAAGTGTTAGGTGTTTGACTTGGAGTGTTTTATGAGCAACTTCCCATTCATCAGCTGTAAATCATGCCATAAATCATTGCTGGAAAAGGATTCTGGGACAGGCGGATCAATAGGCTGTAAAATTCAATTATTTGGCCTTCAAAAAAACTCCTCCAACAGCAAATAGTACTTCAAACTGTGTGAATATGGTGGTGTGGGTATACGCAGGTATACAGAGTATTTCCAGTCAGCATTGGGTATACCCACTTCTAAACCCCGGCAATGTGCACCGTTTCTTTTTTTCTGCAAGTCTAATTGTCCTTTTTTTCTCTAACTGGCTAGTATTTAATTTAACCTTTATTTAACCAGGTGAGTCAATTGAAAACAAATTTTCATTTACAATGACGACCTGGGCCAGAGGAGAAGATTTACTGTTTAAACTGGTTAACTCTGAATTAGGCATAAGGACTGATGAGTCAAAGGTGGGTGAATGTGCTCACAAAAGTACAACTGACTTAGTTATTGATGTGGCCCACATAAATATTTTATTCTTTTCTGATAGCAGAACCGATTCCAGCACAGTTAATTTCTGTAAGCTTCATTAGTTGCCGCCTATATAAAGATTCCAGCCAGACTCGGTGCAGGCGACTTTTACCTTTCACCTTCATCTGGCGCTGTAAACATCGCCTGTCCTAGCTCACCAGTGACCATGTTTTTTCTCTTTCTGCAGCTCTGAGCGTTCTGCTTGTTCTGCATGTCGGTGAGTATCAGCTCCTCATGTCATCTCCCTGCATGCTCAAACTTCAGAATGAAAGCTGAATGTCTTTGTCCGTCCACCTGTCCTCAGCTTCATCCAGTAAGCTGGTGTGCCACATGACCAACTGGGCCCAGTACAGACCCAGCGTGGCTAAATTCACCCCAGACAACATCGACCCGTTCCTGTGCACCCATGTCATCTACTCTCTGGCCTCCATCAACAGCTTCAACCAGATCACCCCTGTGGAGTGGAACGATGCAGAGATGTACAGCAGCCTCAACAACCTGAAGAGCATGTGAGTTCAACAGGCGGTGGCCATGTTCAGCTGCTTTGCACTGAAAAACAAGCTACCTTAAAGCCCCAGTGTGTTATTTTTAGCGACATCTAACGGTTAGACCTCTCAAACCGCCTCCCCCTACAGAACTACTACCCTGCGACTTATATATGTATTCCTTGTCCAACACAGCTGCATCATATAAATGTCTTGTTAGCAGCCTGCAATGATTAGCATGCTGCACATGAGTTAATTCAGCCATATGATTCAGCTCCTTAGCATGGCGTTTATATAGAAAGTAACGGTTAATCATCCGACTTAAACCGGAGTAAAGTAGTCACTGACCAACTTTGCCCTGTTTCCAACATGGCACAAACATACATTTTAATGTTACATTGAATTAGCTCACCTGTGTAGTGGAAAGGCTGCAACCTCCGTGTCCATTTCTAGCCACACATCTCCCTCATTTATTGTCTCCATCTCGTAAATACCGCCCAAACTCTTGTTTTCTCCAAATTATGATTTATTTTTTGTGGTATTTTGACCTCCCTCTCAGGCGGCAAAGAATAAAAAAATTCCTCCGTGTGAGTAGAAAATAGAATATATTGTGCTCCCCCCGGTCGTGTTTACTTCTTGCTTCTCCTCTCCAGCTACTAGCGACGGTGGTAGCGACAACACGGGGGGGGAGGTGTCCCTAAAACGCACATCGCTAACAAGTTTGTGCCCTTTTGGCTACCACATTTTTAAGATGGCGATGCAAAATGGCAGCCTTGTATTAGGCACGATGCCACATGTGTGTTTGTAAATAACGAAATCTAAGCAATGAGAATGTTTTTATTTTGATGCGATTGTGAATAGACTTTCGGAAAATACATATTTATGAAAGCAATACTTGATTTTCATTAATAAAAAGTCGAATTAGTTACACATTGTAGCTTTAATATGAGTACAAAACACAGAATTAAAGAAGATTCAGACTACAGTCAAGTGAAATTATCCATGCAGTAAGATAAGTCTGATTTCCAGAAGTAAGGAAAAAATTTGGAAGTGAGAAATATCTTCAAACATGTCGTTAAAGACTCATTTCAAGTTTCAAGTGAAAGAATCTTTAAACTAGTCTCTTTTTCAGTGTTGCTTATTTCTCACCTTGAGAGAAAAGATCTTAAAACAAGCAGATTCTTATAATTTCTATATTGTCTTTTTACAATAATTGCTCTGCTTTGCCTACTGTAGGAGCAGTGGTAGCACACACAAATGAATGTGGGCAGAGGAAATGTTTTTACCTTGGTCTAGACTGATAACATAGACATGGGAGTTAAACTACCAACCTTTTGATGTCTGGACAGGGTGCTCTACCATCTGCGCCACTTTCAGCAGGTGCTCAGCCTGAGCAGAACTGCTACGAGTTATAGTATTCATATTTTCTTTTAAAGTGGTAAAGAAACACTGAAAAGAAGCACAGGCAGATGTTTTCACTTTGTAATGGACTTGAAATGAGTGTTTTACAACATTTTTGCAGTGTGGTCCGTTTTAGTCAAAGAGATTACTGACACTTCAGTCGGAGCCTGGCTCAACACAGATAGTAACAGGAAAATGCTTATTCAGCTACTTATTTACCATTCACAGAAGGGTTGAATCATCAGGACTTCATCTCGTTAGATGAGGAGGAAATAGAGCAAGAATATACAGATTTTAATTAAAAAATGTAATTTTTTTTCTTTTCCCACATTTTAGTCTTTTTACTTATGAGTTGCAGTGCTGTAAGCATGAAGGCATTAATTACTATTCTGCTTTTATTCCCTTGTATCCATCCCAAATTCGTTGCCCAGTCAAACTGACCCCCTATCCTGTTGGGAATGCAGCCGCCCTTAACTTTCCATTGTTGCACCTACAGAGAATCAAACCAAAAAACAGAAATCTGAAATTCCTAGCTAACAGTTCAAAAGGACTTTAGATTATCTTTTGTCTCTGTTACTTTCTTTTCCTCTCCTCCTCTGATCTGTCCTCATCGGTTCCAGTGGGTTGATATCCAGTTGCTGTTTTTGGACGGATGTAGTGGGTTTAGGGTCTGGAAGTTAAATAAAGCCACTTTAAAGGCTACAAATGAATCATGTCTCTCTCTCTTGCTGCTAGCAATCCCTCGCTGAAGACGCTGCTCTCTGTCGGAGGCACTGTGAATGGATTGAGCCCGTAAGTTCCCACTTCACATGCTCACAATCCCTGCAGAACATTCTGGTTTTCTACAATAGGCCTGTCATTCTCTCACCGTCACCAGATTCATTGCCATGGTTGCCAAACCCGAGAGCCGTGAAGCTTTTATTAAGTTTGCCATCAGCTACCTGCGCTCCAATAACTTTGATGGGCTGAACCTGGCCTGGGAATATCCCGGACACAATGGCAGCTCACTGGACGACAAGGAGAGGTTCACACTGCTGGCAATGGTGAGCATGTTCCTCCCCAGAGAGGAAGAATTCGCCATGCAAACACACCCCAAACATGTTTGCTAGTCTTCATCCAGTTAAACTCCTTTTCTGCACCTTTCTTTTTTTTGTTTGTGCAGGAATTGGCCATAGCATTTGAGGAAGATGCGAAAGAAAACAGGAAGACTCGGCTGCTGCTGTCGTTCAACGGCGCTGGCTTCCGCTCCAACATTGACAGAGCTTACGAGGTCAACAAGATTGCACCGTAAGTTCGCATAACATGTCTTCATGCCCATGTGTTGTTATGATAAACAATGAAAAAGCTGTGTGTGTAAGAAGTGTGTATTCTGTATCTTAACAGTTACTTTGACTTCATCAACATCATGACTTATGACTTCCACGGACACTGGGAGGGAGTTACCGGACACAACAGCCCTCTGTACCGCAGTTCTGTGGACTCTGGCACTCACATCCACTACAACATCGTAAGAAGCTAACCAGCATGTCACAGATTTACACGAGCTCGTTTTTTCGTCACGTGTATTTAAAGTAACATTTAATTAGAAGAACAGATTCAGTTAATTCCGCTATCATTCCTCTGTTCCACTTTCTGGTCCATCAAGTGTTAATCATTCAAAAACAAAAACAGGAGGAAAACAAAGAGTCTTTAAACTTGCCTGAGCGGTCTTCATACCTCTTTACTCTATTTGTATATTAGAGTATATTTAAACAACAACAAAGCTCCCCATTAGGACAAATGGCTAGTTTTCATTTGTTTTCCCAGGCCAGGTCTCACTGAATAAGAGTTATTTATTCATTTAAAAATATCAGTCACTAAAATAAAACTGGTCAAACTGTTTGATTGTATATAGGGACCCAATACTTCCTCCCTGATTTTTGCAACATACACAGAGATGAAATGGCGATCTTTTCCCAAATGATCCTGGTCTTTAACATCAATCTCTCTGATTCAGAAGTAAATTCTGTAAAAACAACTTCTTGAGTCGGTTCATCCTACAGGTCCTGCAGTTTAGCCTCAGGATCTCCACGCCTCCAAGTCTGTCACCACCAGAGGGCAGTGCAAAGTTCATGTCCAAGTTCTGAATTCGGTTTCAAATGGTAAAGAAAATGGCAACAGTGAAGGAGATCATGATAATGTGTCAGAAAGAGACGCGGTGGTAATTACATCACAGCTTGCTCTTTCTCCGGTTGCACATAAGCTAGGCTGCTCATCGCTGCCCCCCGTGGTCTCTGGTGGTACTGCTGCTCTGACCTCCTTCAGAATGTGATATGAGTTAAATTAGAAAGTCACCACAAGAGGGCACTGTTTCCACTGGGAAAGATGGTGAACAGAAAAACTGTAGAGCAGAATCCTCCTTATTCGCTCTAAAATTAATTTTTTCAGAACAATGACAGACATGTTCTGGAAATAAATAAATGAATGGACAGAAACATAAACTAGTGGAGACCGAGCTTCCCTTTGTTCTTTTTGTAGAACTCCTCTGTTTCCCACTGGGTGTCTCTGGGAGCTCCAGCTGAGAAGCTGCTGCTGGGCTTCCCCACCTATGGAAGAACCTACCGTCTGACCTCTGGAGCTAACGGGCTGGGAGCGCCCTCCAACGGCCCAGCTGAAGCCGGACCCTACACCCGCACCGCAGGATTCTGGGGCTACTACGAGGTACCGGAGCGCCACACCAGCCCTAGTGCAGCTTTTACTGAAATGGATAAACAAACGTTGTTGAATTAATGTCAAGGACCTTGCGTTCTCATGGTCATCACATTCAACCAGAACAGACTTCTGAACGTCTGTCTGTTCCCAGATCTGTGACTTCACCAACAGCGCAGACGTCTCCTGGATCTCTGAGCAGGAGGTTCCTTACGCCACCTATGGCAGTGCTTGGGTGGGCTACGATAACATGCGCAGCTATTCCTCCAAGGTAACCCAGAGGTCCAGTTCAATCTGCTTGCACAGCCACCTCTGTATTCTTGGACCCCAGTTACTTGTTGATAATCTAACCGGTCCCGTGGATGTCTCTAGGTCCAGTGGATGACTGCCAACGGCCTGGGTGGAGCTCATGTGTGGACCATGGACATGGATGACTTTACTGGCTCTCTCTGCTCAGAGGGACCTTATCCTCTCATCAACCACCTCAGGACTTCCATGGGTGAATATCTCAGTTCTATTAACCTGTTTGTCTTTTGAAGCTTGTGATTTCCAGTCAAAAGTTTGTTCATCTTGATCTTCTCTCATGTTCAATGAAGGTTTCCCTCCCAAACCAACCACTACTCCACGTCCCACCACCACCAGGGATCCCATCGCTGACTTTTGCAATGGCCGTCTTGACGGTCTGTATGAGAACCCAGCTGATAAGACCACCTACTTCCAGTGTTACCAGGGAAACACCTACCTGCACCGCTGCCAGCCTGGCCTCATCTACTGGGATTCCTGCAAGTGCTGCAACTGGCCCTGAGCCAAAGAACTGCCAAACTCTGCCAGTCTGATAATGCGCAAAGGCGTCAGCTATGTGGCAGTAACATGTTTTCTTATTGTTGGCTCACACTCATTCAACTCCTACAAATAACAGATAATAAACCAATAATTTAAGAAGAGCTGTTTGTGTGAAAGTTTCTTCAAACTTTGACTGACTTTTGTACAATTGAGGCTTAAAGGAAGATTGCACTGATTATTCTGTCATTTTCCGGGTTTCCCAGATAAGATTGTTCTTAAGATTTAAGAATGATCCTAAGAAGATCTTACCAAACAAGGAGCGCTAAGTTATGACTGTTTTCCAGATGCCTTCTTAGTGCCTTCATAGGTCCTTCTTGAAAGAGCTAAGAGTTAAAATTTTCACCACTAGGTGGTGTACTGTAGAGCTGTCTCTGAAACCAAAACAAAGCCTGTGACAATCCATGCCTCTCTCTACCTCTCCCCATACTGGAAACCATGCCCCTCTTTAAAGCAGATCAATGTGACTATGTGTATGTTTACCATGCAGTGCGCACCCCAAAGCTGTAGGGGGAGCTCCAGAGCGAGTAAATAGGCGACAGACAAAGAAGAATGTTGTAAACAGAGGCAACTTACGGTTGTTTTGAACAGGCTATGGCGAGTCACCATGGCTTCAAAGGCATGTAGTAAAAGTAATTATCAAAGCAGTATAAAAGCAAAAACTGAATTGCAGAGTAAACATGCATATTTGTCCAAACTTATAGGCCGGTCGTAAAATAGAGTCTCGTGTATCGTGAGACTTCCAAACCAAAACAAGCGCAAGCGTCAATGGGCTAAACTGCAAGTGCGTTTTCTGGTAGGGGTAGACCCGATAGAGGAGGAAATGTCCGCTTTTTCATCAGAACAGGTCAGTCAAGCAAAATAATTAATCCCTAGCTGCCTTATGACTATGATAATGTTGCATAGAGCCTCTTTAATAAAAGGACAAGTTCTTATCTTATCCATCGTGTTATAAGCCTATGTATATATTTACAATTCACCTTGTATTTTCTAAAACTAATGCAAATATGACTTGTTCAAGATGGGTTCTGCTAGTGCAATACAACATGAGCTCAGTAAAGAACCACAGTTTATTCTAATCATTAAACGTTATGATCCAAAACATATACATTTTAATGTAAGCCATTTTTATTTCGATGCAGCTTCTTAGAGCAGCAGCAGCATGTCTGCAGAGGCAGGTTGCAGCGAGTGGCTACAGTCTCGTGGTAGAGGAAAAAAGAGACATGGACGAGGTGGAAGAAGAGCAGCTCAGAGTCAAACTGGAGTCCTTTTCGGTCTCGCAGCTCTCTCCACCTTGGGAATGCCAGAGTAATATTTGTCCCCGTTTTGTCCCTTTTTTTGTCAGACAACTTGTTTTAGGTTACCGCTGTTTTCTTGAAAGTTGTATAGGCCCCTCGTCATCTCAGTTGGACGCTTCCCATAACTACCGGCGTCCGTCTCTGCCATCTTGAGTGCTAGCGCTGCTTTGTAAGTAAACGCAGAGCTGGAGATCAACACACAGGGGCGATGTGTGACGTCATGCTATACTCCAGATGAAATACTGTACACACCCAGTTCTTCAGGAAAAGATTTTTTAATTCCTTCAGTGTGTAAACAATGCATTTTCACTCTTAGCTCCTTTAAGAACTCGCTCTAAGATCTTCTTAACAGAAGCAATCAAGATCAGGCGCATCAATTAACAACCGGTGATTCAGCCCAGACGGTAGCCACAGCGCTGATATTTTAAATACTACGCTGCTGCTGGTCTGAAAATGGCCAAGTTGTATTTAACAGCTGCAATAAAACAGCAAATAAAACAGGTAGTTCATAAAACACCCC
>JAVQJG010101880.1:0-11514 GCA_036024015.1 Craterocephalus amniculus
GGTTAGTTAGTTCATTTATTCATATATATATATATATATATATATATATATATAAATACTTATATATTTATCTTTGCTACATGTTGTACTGTCAAAGTGTCAATCTAATTTGATCTAGAATACAGTTTCACAGTAAAGTGTTAAGGATTTTACCTATTTATTTCTCACCTGTATGGAGCAAAACTAAACTACCTCCGTGATTTTACACAATACTGCAAATGAGTTAGGTAGTTATACTAATGACTGATTAATTTGAAATTGATTTATTGTTATTCTTTTCTATGATTTTAATCAAAATTAATTTTTGTCAGTTTTCTAGATCAACATAGTTTTGCTGCTGTTCCAGTTTGATGGACAAAAATACGTATCTTTGAATCAAGGAAAACAATAAATACATTTTATACCCCCACCACATCTCACCCCTCCACCCCCACCCGCCCACACACACAATTTATTAAAACATAATATCAGAGAATTTGGTCAACAATTAGGTAAAATAAGAACAACCTCTGCAAAAAGACTAAGGATTATGAATCCATAACCATTAAAATCAACATAATAGAACTTTGGGTGAATTCCCAAAACAAAATACACGAGTACACAACATAGGATGTTGATATGAAATATAAGGCAACATGGACAATTCGGTTGTTTTGGACTCATCTTTTTCATAGTGCGCGAGCGACAGCCTGAAAGACAAAATTTAGGGTAACAAAAACAAAAAGGAGCTGAGCTATCCCATGATTCCTTTCGAAAAGAAAAGATCGCTCCTCCTTTTTTTGTAATCATAGAGGTTCCTGTCGCGCACCGGTGTCAAATATAACATTGATAAATACTGTTACGTTCTAGTGTACAGTATTTAATGGACTTTTATGTGGAGAAAGTACAGCATTACTAAGCGTTTGTTTTTAATTTTATTTTACACTTGGCTGTAGGTAGGTAAATCAGTTTCTGACCGCTGCAGCTAATGAACTAGCAAGGCCACAGAGTTAGCTGACACGAGCTAAATTAGCTAGTTTAGATAGCCGAGTTTCAAACTAAGCAGGTATTCCACATGCTTGTTATCTCGTGTTAGCAGTCAATTGTATTGTTAATATTAGCATAGTAAATTGGGAAATATTGTTATTCACTCAGTTAACTCATAAACCGCGCATTCTGTCTTCTCTTGTTGAACATTTTTCTCTTTCTTTTAGTAGGTTATCTTCAGGATGTCGTATCCTCCTCCACTGAACCGCCCACAGATTGGTATCCCCCAGTTGCCCCCCAGAATCCCCCCTCCACAGTATGCAGGCTTTGCTCCAACTGTTCCGCCAGGTAGGAAAAAGTGTCGATGTCACATCACATGACAGTAGTCTTTGAATACGAGTCTTAAGGAGGGGGGCGGGGGGTTGGAGTCTGGTATTATAAATTTTAATTTACAGCACACTGGTTTTGAGTGTGCAGTATAGTTACCATCAATTAACTTGGTGTGCTTGGTGATCTCACACAACCTAATGTATTTTTCGCTGTGGTTCTGTGACTCAGTGTATATATCATGCAGCATTTTTCCCTTTTTTCCAGGTACTCCCATGATCCCAGTCCATATGGGAGTAGTGACCCCTGCACCCACTGTGAGTTTGAAATAGGAGTCACCCCACACATCCAGATGCATAACCTTTACACATAACCCACCAAGTTTCATTCAATTAGGGCTGGGTATCACTCTTAATTTCCTGAGTCGATTCGATTCACAAGAGCAAAAATCGGTTCGATTTCGATTAATTTCGATTCGATTCAATACCGAATATTCATTTTCAGATATTCATGTCACATAAATATTTCTTGAATATTAGACATTCGCAGATCGCAATTTTTATGGAACGCTGAAGCAACCTTTCAACATTGTGTATTTTATATACATTTAATATTCATGTTTTCATTAAAAAAATGTACAGCACTAGCATGTCACACACATAATTGTAACATTTATTTGTGAAAATAACCAGTGTTACATGTTAAACAGAATACAGTGTTAACAGAAACACTACAGTTAAAAGAATGACCAAATAAAAACTAAGCTTTCTTTCTTTAAAAAAAATAAATAAATAAAATAAAATGATTTTGGCATTTTATGAATCGATTATTGATTTTTTTATTCTTGAATCAATTTAAATCGATTTTTCGATTTTTATTTATTTATTTATTTATTTTTTAAACCCAGCCCTGCATTCAATTATTTTGTTTTTCATCTTGGATAGGTGCTCAATCACATACCACTTCTTCATTGATGTTGCAGGTTCTTGTCCCAACAACTGTTACTGTGGCACAGAAACCAATTACTACAAACAAAGATCTTGCCACCATAAGAGCCAAGGATTCAGAGGATGGCGGGGGCCCCACCACCACAGTGTTTGTGGGGAACATCTCTGAAAAGGCGTCTGATATGCTGGTCAGACAGCTTCTAGCGGTGAGTGGTTGATATGAAATAAAGTGTATCTCATGAGATGAAACTGCCTTGTGTTGGACCAATAGACAGTGGTTATTGTTAGTAAAATCTCATGTTTTTCAAGCAACATTGAACTGCCAAAAGGAAGAGTTGCAGTGGCATTTCTTTTTCTTAGCTAGACAAAATTAAACCCAAGGTACTCTAGGCAATCCACAATCCAATTTGACAGGGAATGATTTGCACTATTGTTTGTTTTCCTCTCATGGGGAATGTCTTAGGACTGATCAAATGGTTATTTATTGGTTGATATAATCTGTTATGAGAGTTAAGTCTCATCTTTTTGTTGAACTTTTTGTCTTTGGCTTGTACAGAAATGTGGAATTGTTTTAAGCTGGAAAAGGGTTCAGGGCGCCTCTGGGAAGCTTCAAGGTAAGGACAAAAGCATGGCACATGTAAACTTAATTGTTTGTGGTAATGCATGTAAGGCTGCAGAATTGTTAGGCTAATAGTATGCATTGTAGTCAACCATCATGTTTCCTTTTTTGTCATTGCTCTCTGAAGTTGTAAAAATAAGTTTTTTTATCCTTTACTTTGCTTTTTTATTTTTTTTACAAAAACAGCAACACTGATTTAGAGTTAAATGTAACCTCTTTTGTTTTTCTCTTTCTTAATGTCTCCATGTAGTTTATTGAAGGTATTCTGGTATTGTTTTAACAAAAAATTAACTAACTTTCTATTCCCAATGTCTGGAAGCTTTTGGGTTTTGTGAATATAAAGAGCCTGAATCCACACTCCGAGCCCTTCGCCTTCTGCATGAGTTGCTCTTAGGTGATAAGAAGTTGCTTGTTAAAGTTGATGCTAAAACCAAGGCTCAGCTGGACGAATGGAAGGCCAAGAAAAGGAGCGCCAACGGGGTATGCTGGCTCAGATATTACAACTAAATATATTTATCTAGTTTTGATCTTTTTCTGTCATTCCAATTTATATATATATATATATTTTTTTTTCAAAGGGAACCACCGATTCAAAAAACGAGGATGAAGAGGAGAAGGAGGTTCTTGACGAGGAAACGTTGCGTCGGGACCAGGTTGTAAAGGGGGCGATAGACGTCCTCATCCGAGAGTACTCAAGTGAGCTCAATGCTCCCTCGCAGGATCCTGACAGTCAGCCTCGTAATAAGAAACGTAAAGAGAAGAAAGAGGAGGTAGGTTTTATACGATACAGGTAAAATTAAGGGCTGAAGGAATGTTTGCATGCACCTCCTTTTTATTCTTATTCAATTAATTTTGTACATGACCGTTCTTTGTTTACTTAGTGTATTTGTTTCTTGGCTTTTTGCCCTTTGTGTAAGGAGGATATCAATGCCATGGAGATGGAGGACGACAAGAGAGACCTGATTTCCAGAGAGATCAGCAAATTTCGTGACACACACAAGGTAATGTATCAAACTTCAATTTTTTAGTCTATGAATTAGTTTCTCAGGAAGAAATTCCTCACATTTGTTATTAAAATCCTTCTGTAGCAAGTGGATCTTCAGTTAATTAAAATTATGGGGCTCTATAAGACTTCCATAAAATATTCTGTTACTGTCAACTATTCCAGTCTCTGTAATGGCCCAATTCATAGACTAGTTGGAAAATTTTTAAAAGTAGAAGTGTCAGTGTTACCAAATTTATGAAAAGTTGTGATTATTGATGATGCTGATTTGAGACAAAAAGTTTAAGCTCTGCACAAAGCTAACTTCATAAGACAGAGTGCATGGACACAATGTGAAATTCCAAATAAAGCTAATCTATTGATTAAACCCCACCAATATGGTAGAGTTCATTTGGTGACTAAAGCAAGATGAATCTCAGAATCTCAGCTTTGGAAAAAGTTGCGAGGATAGGATGTAAGTAAGATCTTTCTTTTCCTCTTTACTCATGTCGGGCGCTCCCTTCTGGAGGGTTTGCAGAGGGGCAACTGGCTCTAAGGACATTTGCTTGCAGCTGGATTCTGAGTTATATTGATGTTTTGTCCTTAAATGGTAACAGAGACATGAAATATTGTGTTGCTTTTGCACTCTGTAAATTCTGAGACGGTCGGGGAGCTCAATGAACCTCTGCATGTCCTCAGATATTCAGTTATGCGTTTGAACACACACAGACTGAACCTAACCACTGCAGTCGTTTAAACTGCAGCATATAGTCTAATTTAAGCAGGGAGCGCCTCTCCACAGCACTCTGTGGTCTGAAGACATGCAAGGTAAGTGCTTGCGTTTCTTCTCTGCCTATTTTAAAAACCTCTTGTCTTTGCTCTGTCTCTGATAAGAATAGAATGAAATAATTAAAGATGAGTGTAGTGAGCAGAAATCTGACTGAACAAAATAAGTGTTTCAATGAATTGAATTCCAACAAGAGCTTGAGTAAAGACAGCTGGATGACTTTTCATTGTTTTTGAAGATGTTTCACCTATCATACAGAAGGTTTCTGCAGCTCACCTGCTGGTGGAGTTTCAGGCTTTAAAGGTGTGAATGGTATAATAAGATAAGACACTTGTGAGTGACTGACCCACCTGCATGTGGGTCTTTCAGGTCATTGCTACCTATTAAACCCATACAATATTTAAGTGTAGAGCAGGTAGTTCCCACTTTTTTCCATCCATCCCTTTTTATTTTTCTCAAGAACTTTCAGACCCACATTTCCAATATTATTCTTTCTATACTTAAGAATTGAGACTTCAACAGTAAAAAGTTTATAAAATATTAGAAAATCATGCTGGTGAAACAGTGGGTCTGACTCAAAAGGTTCTTTTTAAATTGGGTTGGAGAAACCAGAGCGACAGCAGAAAAACACCAACAGGTAAGACCGCTTCACTAATTTCCTTGTGGCAGAAAATGAAATTTTTGTTTCAGAGTGATGTGAAAATGATGATATTATGAAGGTGAACTGTAATGAAATGTATGACTTTACAGTTATCATTCGGACATTTTTTTTGCTGATGTGACTTTACACTTGACCTGCTTTTCCTTCCACACTTAACCTGTAGGATGTGTAGGGGCAGAGAAGTGCTGAAACCATTGCTCATCACCTGTAAGTTGCTCACCAGTACCTCCAGAAGAGACTGTGATGTTTATCTGGTGACACTTTACAGTGCAAGAAATGTTTAAGTTTGGGGAGCAGAATTGAGGGAAAAAAATAAACAAGCAAACACATTAATGTTCACTTTACTGATAATTTGCATCTGCTTGTGATTTGTTCAAGGCATTTAACACCCTAGAAAAGGTCAAAGAAATACAAAATCAATAAATAAATTAGCTTCATATCCACAACTTCAATTTCATCCAAATCTAAAATATGTCCAATTTCACAGCTGTAGAAGGGGAAATTAGTACCATTTATGCAAGTTTAGCTTGTTTATTGTACATCATATCATTAGATTACATCACTTTTACTCTGGTTGACTTGTTTTAAACCACGAGGGACTCACGGGTAACACTGAACCAGGCTTTTAATTTGCCAAGTCAGCTTTGAACATGTCGTACACTGACTTGTTCAAAACTGACTTTTTTTTTTTTTTCTGAAAAGCTACAATTTGTGTACATTTTTTTTCAATCAGGAACAAAGTGGACTATTCACCAGCTCAGTGTGTGTATTCTCCCACAATGTGTGTAGTTTTTGCGACTTATTTGAGTCTTGATAACCTGATAAACTTCATGTCAGATATCGAGCTTCGTATCCTGCTATTATTTTTGCATCCGATGGTCCTTCACATAGCAGCGTTTGCATGACTGCGCATTGATTGGGAAAAAGGGCGGATATGGGTTTGCTGAGTGTTTATTGGAATATCCTCAAATTACATCAGAGTATAATCTGAAGTCACCAAAGAGTCCATCGTTACTGCAGAGGTCGTGTTGCCCTGTTACATATGTAGCAGCGTGTAGTTTGTTGGAGTCAGCTCAGGACTTGGTCATAAACACTTCTCTGTAATAAAAATAAGATACTTTTCCAGAGCTGAAAAGAGTTGATTTTACACCTGAAGTGTTTTCTAAGGAATGTTTTAACTCATACTCATTCTGCAACCCCTCTTAAACACCAGATTACAATAATTCTCTTAAGTGTTTGTCAAGAATGAATGCGGTTTATGATTTTATAAAGTGCAGCCTGGACTGAGCAGTATATCATCAAACCTGTTCTAGCAGCGGACCACCCCTGCTGGATGAAACAACAAGGGTAGGAAGACTTCCAGTCTCTGAGCAGCCATCCTCTCCATGGAGATGAGTCATGGTAGTATGAGAACTTGTGCAGAACAGGGAATCTGAATGATTTGTGTTGATAACATGTTTGCATTTTTGCATTTGTGTGACGGTCTTATGGTATTTTGCATCACATGACAGTTGTCCCTTTTTCTCCTGTTGCGCTCCTGCAGAAACTGGAGGAGGAGAAAGGAAAGAAGGAAAAGGAACGATTGGAGCTCGAGAGAGAAAGGAGGGAGAGGGACAAAGAGCGAGAGCGCGAGAGGGAGCGCCGAGACCGCGAGAAGGAGAAGGAGAGGGAACGAGAGCGGGAGAAGGAGCGGGAGAGAGACCGAGATCGTGAACGCGAACGGGAGAGGGAGCGCGAACACGAGAGGACAAAGGAGCGGGAGAGGGAGAGGGAGCGAGGCAGGAGCCGGGATGCCAGCGAAGCTCGCAGCAGGTCGAGGTCAGACTGGGTGATAATGTCAGACTAAATTCAGGCTTTTGGTATTTCGGTTTGACAAATGAAATTTCTCCATGTAGAAGCCTGTGGAGCTGAAATATGACCACTTTACCGTCATGCAGTGTGGATAGAGCTTCTATCCCTGCACAGCATTTGCACTATAGTTGATTGGTTCATTACCGACTCACACATTCATCCATATGCGCTGCTGATTCAACATCTCAAAAAGTGCAATAAATTAGCCGCTATGGAGCTTTTTTATTTACCCTCATCTATTTAAGTTGGTAGCCAATGTAATCCAATATGGTTTCTACCTTTTTATTAAACAACAATTTCCCCAACATAACTGGAAAGAAATAAGTTTCATTATACTGACATCCTACTCACTGGTCAAAATAGCTTCTCATATGATTATTTCATGGCCTTCAACTTACATCAAAATAAGCATTTAGCTGTTTTTTCTGATTTGATTAGATGCTTCAAAGGGGCTAATGTGTGAATCAAGAGATTTTTCTTAGTAGCCTTTATAATTTGACTTTTTATCCATTGCAGTTTTTTACATTAGGTGGAACAAATACTTGCAGTTTAGTTTATGCAGGTAAATAAAACCAAAAACATGGCTAACGATGCTGTTTGAGGGCTGCTTGGCTAGTCTAAGCTTCTAGTATTAATTTAAGTAGTATGAGCGCAGTCGGTAATCCTTTGCCTTTTGCAGAGAGAGGACGAGAGAAGAAAAGAAACGAGACCGTGACGAAGATGAGGAGGACATTTATGAACGGCGAAGACTTGAGAGGAGGCTTAGAGACAAGGAGGCTGCTTACCAAGAAGTATGTAAATAACCTCTAAGTGTGTAATTTATTTTTAGATTATTGTCTTAATGTCTGATTGTGGTATTGACTAAATTTTTGTATTGTTTTGTCTTTTAAAGCGTCTGAAAAACTGGGAGGTCCGAGAGAGGAAGAAATCTCGGGACTACAACAAAGACACGGAGAGAGAGGACGAGAGGCGGCGTGAAATGGTTTACATGATGCACACTACACAGATAAAAATAAACCCTCATTTTAATCAGTTTTCATTCAGATTTACAAACTGTTGTATCTTTGAAATCAGATGAAAGAAGCCAAAAGACTGAAGGAATTCCTTGAGGATTATGATGACGACAGGGATGATCCAAAATACTACAGGTGGTTATCCAAACACCTATCTAAAGGTGTGCGGTGGACTCTTTTGTTATCGCTCATCTGTCTTGTTTTTCACACCTTCAGAGGAAGCGCTTTGCAGAAGCGGCTTCGCGACCGAGAAAAGGAGATAGAGATGGACGAACGAGACCGGAAGAGAGAGAAAGAGGAGCTGGAAGAGATCAGACAGAGACTCCTAGCAGAGGGTCACCCCGACCCTGATGCTGAGCTGCAGAGAGTAAGCTCACCTGCAACTTCAACGCTTTTTTTCTAACTTTGTTCTTTATTTATGTCAAGGACAAAGTTGTTTCTGTGTCTTTGTTTTTTATCATTACTTATGTTGGCAAAGATTCCACGAACTAATATGATTTTTAACGTCCGTAGATGGAGGAGGAAGCAGAGCGCAGACGACAACCCCCGCTGAAACTTGAACCCGAGGAGAATGTACACCTGGAGAAAACTCACAGGGAACGGGAGCGGAGTGAGCGGGAATGGGAGCGGAGCGAGCGGGAACGAGAGCGGGGCGAACGAGAACGGGAGAGGGGCGAACGAGAACGGGAGAGGGGCGAGCGAGAACGAGAGCGAGGCGAGCGGGAGCGGGAAAGGGAGCGGGGTGAACGGGAACGCGATCGAGGTGAGCGCGAACGAGATCGTGAGCGGGAACGCGAACGAGAACGGGAACGGGAGAAGAGAGCATCAGAGAGACCCGTAGAACCAGCACCACAGGTCCCCCAACAGCTTTCAGATGAAGATGTAGAGGAAGGGGAGGAGGATGACTACCCTGATGGGGAGAATTCCCAGGAAGTCAAGCCTCAGCTCAAACCCGTCATGCGACCAATCACAGCCGCCCCCTCGGTGTCCTCTGCCAGTGGAAACGTGACACCAAACACGCCGAGCAACGAGTCTCCTTGTGGCATAATCATTCCTGGTGAGAACACACCTGACGTCCTGCCTTTAGATGAACACCGGCCCAAGATCGGCCTCAGTCTCAAACTGGGTGAGTTTAGTAGCAAACTGGGAAAACTTATGAGATCTGCTGATTTAAAGCTGAATCTGAGTTCTTCTTCATTTCTCTAACAGGCGCCACCAACAGTCCCAGTCAGCTGAATGCAGGGAAGCGAAAGAAGCTTGCGCCTGTGGACAGCGTTTTCAACAAGTTTGATGATGATGAAACGGATGAGCAGCCACGCAAAAGGAAACTGGTTCCCCTGGACTATGGCGACGATGACAAGAGTCTGGGGCTGGACGGGGCGGAATTGTCAGCGGCTAAAGGCAACATCAATACTGAGGAGAAACGCAAGCACATAAAGAGCCTTATAGAGAAGATCCCCACTGCCAGGCCGGAGCTCTTTTCCTACCCACTGGACTGGACGATGGTTGATTCGGTAAAAAGAAAACAATTTGTAGAAGTTTTCATTTATATATATTTTGATGAAATGCTAGTATGATGCGTAACTGAGATTAAGAGATTTGTTCTGATTATATCTTCTTTAGACTTTGATGGATCGTCGCATTAGGCCATGGATTAATAAGAAGATTATTGAATACATAGGCGAGGAGGAACCGACTCTGGTTGATTTTGTCTGTTCAAAGGTTGGTATTTATTTATTTAAACCAAACAGAGCAAAACCACTCTCAACCTACAGATTTCATTCTGTTTCTTTTATTTTGGGTTGTTTTGGAAACAAAGTCCTTAGAATGGGTTCAATAGCTTTTAATGTCTCTTGGATTTGTGGTGCTTTGGATATTACTGACTGAAATTGTTTTTATACCTTAGGTAATGGCACACAGCACTCCTCAGGGTATTCTTGATGATGTTGCTATGGTAAGTTATGGATGGGATTTTGGTCGGTTGAATCTGCATAACATTAATTATTTAACTTTTTGGAGTTGGACTGCTTTAGGAATATGGCTTTAGGGTAGTAAGATGATGCAGCCTTAACTTGTAACTTTTCTAATTCATGATCAGCTTTTTGTTTTGTTTTTTAATATTAACTTGTCTGAAGGTTTAACTGATTTGTTTGTGCTTTAGGTTCTTGATGAAGAAGCAGAAGTCTTCATAGTAAAAATGTGGAGGCTGCTTATATATGAAACAGAAGCCAAGAAGATTGGACTGGTGAAGTAAAGACTCCGTCTGTCTGTGACCGTTTTTTAAGTTTTCACTTCCGCTTGCTACAGTTTTTCTGGTGGAGCAGACCGTAAACATGTGTCCGTACACCCTTCCATTCCATCAGCAAGGAGATGCTGCCTTGTACATGTGTGTTTGTATGAGAAAGTCTTGAGTCGTGAAAAGAAATGGTTTGCACAAACATACTGCATGGTGAAAACTGTAATTTTGTTTTCCCCCAGTTGTTGACATTGTTAAACCGAGACAGTTGCATTGCACACAATAGGTTCTCTAAATGGTTGGACACGTTCTGCTTTGATTTCCTGGTGATTTATGGAAGCACTACTCTGATGTGTGAACTAATAAACATGCTTTTTTCTAGAAAGACAATTGTCCTTTTTTTTTTTTCTTTTGTATTACTTTTTAAGATATGTACTTTTTTGTTTAACTATGTGAGTATTTTGTGCAGGAATTTTTGCTGCTGCCTTGCTTTTTCCAATCTGAGATAATTCTTACAGTGCAATGGTGGTTAACCGAAAGGTAGGAGGACACAGGCAAATATACATTGTGGTGGTGTTGTACTAATTTTGTGGGCACATTCCTCTTTATGGCAGGTTAATAAATCAGCTACAGCATGCTTTTGTGCCTGTTTTAAGACTGACCAAAGAGTCAAAAAATATTTTTTAATACAAAATTCCAAAAATCTTTGTAGGGATTCTGGATTCTGTGACTTAAAAGCCAAGAAAAAACCTTTTGGATGTTCATGGCCTTTGGACCCTCAGGCATGAAAGTGCCATGCCAATGTTATCAATCTAGCATGGACATTATTGAGTATATTCAAAAACCACTGTCAATTAAGACAGTCAGCCCCTGCATACAAAAATTTGCTTGAAACTATTACACTTAAGACAATGCCTCTGGATTCCACTCACAGAAAGACAGAAATGTGTGGAGTGATCAGGTGAGTCTACATTTTATCCCGGGGACTCCCTTGTTCTGCTGGGGGACTTCAATGCTCACGTGGGCAATGATAGTGAGACCTGGAAGGGCGTGATTGGGAGGAACGGCCCCCCTGATCTGAATCCGAGTGGTGTTTCGTTGTTGGACTTCTGTGCTCGTCATGGA
>JAVQJG010101892.1:0-10575 GCA_036024015.1 Craterocephalus amniculus
TGCATACTCCGCCTAGTGGTATCCTCCGGTATTGACCGTTTTGGCCACGCTGTGCCTACGTAGTTTACAGCAAGTATGTACACAGACCAGAAAGAGCGCTTGCGGGCACGCTCGCGTACTCAGCAAGCATATCCCAGCCCTTAGTGTCATGAAGCAGATTCTGTTTCCTGGGGATGATGATGTAAATTATGACGAGAAAACGGCAACAATTAAAGCATATAAACATAGGATTTTGCTGTTATCTAAAAGCTTTTGATTGATGCTAGTCATTGTTGATGATGTAATTTTTTCACTGTTTACCTTCAGTATGTAGTTTATATTGAACCAGAGATGTAACGATTCACTTAAGCCATGATTTGATTCGATTCTCGATTTTAAGTTCTCGACTTACATTTTTTTAATGATTTTTTACCATCAAAATAAATTTAAGCGTTTAAGCATTATTTTAAGGCCAAATGAATTGTCTTTTTCTTATATTTGCCTTTTTCTCCCTTGTTTAAAACTGTGTCCTTCTATTGCCTGTTGTACTAAAAAAACTTAGAACTGAACAATTCATTATTATGGAAATGATTACAAGTCTTTTTATGAACCAAATAAGTTTTATTTGTTTTGAACATCGTCTGCCTCAACTGCATTAATGCATTGCATGCAAATAGATTTTCCTTTTTTCTTCATAGATTGCCATTTAAACCAGTTTGAATCGATTTTAAATCAAATTTTCGATGTATCATTACATCCCTATATCGAACAAAATGTGAATCAGCTTTCAGCATCATCAACAGTCTACATTTCCAACTATGCACACTTATATCTAATAATCTTTACTCTCAGTTCATTTTGTATTATTTTCCTGTGGCCTCAGACAAGACTCAACATATTAATCCACATCAAGTTCACACAACCACAGTAGACCAGATCCTTGCTGTTTCCCAGCTCCTCTTTAACGATTTGATGCGTGCAGTGTCATGAAGCAGAAATATGTTTTCCTGTATGCCATCTGCTGGTTCTGTCCCTGCAGGACAGCGACATCCTCTCCCTGGGGGTGTCGTCACATCACTCCTGGTGGAAGGACAACGGGCCTGGATGTCACAGTGAGCGACTTCCCTCTGTTGGGTGGCAGAACCAGCAAAACCCAGAGCTGACCACAGTTCTGAGCTGCTGGCTCGAATACCAGTACATAGAAATCCTGCACTGCGGTGTACAGCTCCTCATATCGGTGAGTCTTCATTTCATGCACTACCTTTTTAAAGAGGGGAAAATATTAGCAGAATTACATTTATAAACTTACATGAAGACAAACGAAAAACTGGCTTGTTTCAATAATGAACGTGTGTTTTCACATGAATGCCTGTTGCTTAGTAACAGCATGCTGGGAAAAATACTCCTCCAGCTTTAAAGAATAAAATGATTTTGTTGCACTAGTTTGTGTGTAACTGAGCTCTTCAGTCTCACTTTTACTTCCCGTTTTATGAATAAAGTAAATTACTAAGACAATGGAAGTTGTAGTTTGTTGAGGCAAACAAAGAGCTGCTGACACAGCATCAGTAGGTTGTATTTCTCTACGTGTGAACGCAGGCTTTGGCTGCTTTCTAACCGTACACACAACCAGACATTTGTGTTCTGAACAGTGCAACTTATTTGTCTCTGTAAAGGACAATATACGGCACAGAGATGAATGAATCATCTGGAAACACTTTAATCCACAGTAAACAACATCTATGAAGTTGTAAGCAACAATTTATTGAAAGCACTTTTAAAGCTGTTAGCATTAGATGTGTAAACAGTGAGAAGTGACTAATCGACTAATCAAACTGTGGAACGTTTGTAGATTGTATAAGCAACACAACAGCTAATTCGGCATCAATCTGACATCCTACCTTTACTATGAGCTCTCTGCAGCAAGTTAAAGACAGTCTAATCTCTTGCTCTGTTCCTCTCTCTCTTCCTTTTCCTCTCTTCCTCTGATAAGGTTTTATTGAATCAGCCACAGTATGAAACAGCTGTTATATTGCTATCTACTTGCTAGTGAAACCCATATGCAATGTCACACGGAGTCCTGAAAAAAAGAGTTGTAAAATGCAGTCTGTCGGCCTCAAGACGCTGCTTTGACAGTTCCAGAAACGCTAATGTCGCTTTGCCATCAAACAACTCAGGGACATGGAGTTTTAGTGTCGGAAAGTAACGTAGAGCATCTTTAACAGTTGACTTTTTTGTTTGGAATAGTGTTATGTGTCATTATGAGGGATGCAGACCTGTTTAGAGTGCTGCAGTAAAAGAATGGTGTGGCCCCTTTTATGCAGAGAGAGAAAGAGAGATGTGTACATTAGGCCTGCTAGCTGCTGCTTCAGCCCAGGAAGCACCACTGCCTTTCTGGTTCACAGGCAGAAGCAGAAAAGTTTACCTGCTGTTTCTGTTTGGAGTTTTCAGTGATGGTGGAAGAAAAACAATCACAACACCATCCAACAGCAAAAAGCTTTATTTGTTGTAGCTCTTGTGGACAAGGACTCTAAAACCTGCAGAATATTAAAAAGAAAACAACACAACAAAAATTGCCTGACGTATTCATACACAAATAGGCTTTCATGCACATTTTACAAATTCTGAATTTTTATTTAATCACTGATGACATCATTATGCGGTTGGTTGGTTTGACCCAATTTAACTGGCCTGACTAGTTGACTTACAGTAAAAAATCATGTGAAATGCCTATCCCTATAAGAAGAAATCTCAGTGAAAGAGTATAACAAAATGGACTTTAAAGACCTAATTAGGATTTTTCTTACAGTAACAAAACAATCAGATGGAAAAGAGGATTTTTCTTTGTACAAACAGACATTATTAATGAGTCAAGCCTGATAATGTGACTTTTCTCAGCTTTCCCCCATGTTTTAATAGTTTTATCTGTATCCATTTTATATAGACAATTTGTGTCCTTGCCATGTTTGGTGAAGCACAAGAGTTACTACTTAAAAGTGTAATTTTCCTCACAACATCACGGGTACAGGTTCGTTCCTTGGCCTGACAATTAAACTAAGAAAAAAAGTTTAGCTGGTGAAATAAAGTGAAATAAATGCCTCAATGGCTGCGTGTCATTTGTACCCCTGAGATTTCACTCATCGTGCAAGAAGACGTTTGAAATACCTTTCAACATCAGAAAATAAGTTAATATATATTTATACATTTTTACAAATGTACGGTTAAACTTCTATTAATTTAAACTTAAAATCTGTATTAATCTCTCAAATAATTAAACAAATTACAAAACATGAACACTTAACACTTAAATAGTCTTTTTGATGTGTTTACAATTAATAATGAGCTCCTGAAATTCTACATGATGGACAATTACTGATGATTCTTTTGTAAATACTTCTCTGCCTGAGATTGTTTTCTTATAATGTCTGTTCCGTTCTCTCTCACAGCTGCTGGGATTAGTTTACGCCTGCTATGTCATCAGCACGTTTTCCGATGAGGAAGAGAGCTGTAAGTATCCTCCAGTCCACAGATATTATTGATTGTGCAGATTTGGTTCATTTTATATTCATTATATGACTGAATCATAAAACCATATGATACATTTTTCCATGTGCATCATGCTGTTTTCATGGTATTGTCTTTTTACTTTATCAGATGGATTCGTGAAACATCTGATAATAATTTACTTCTTCCCTTTTTATAGTCAATTTTATTGGTGAATATCATCATCCATCCAAACCATTTCAGTTGCACTTCTAGTGAAGTTGTGGTAGGTAAATCATGTGAGAACCGTTCATTTGAACTGTTTTTGTTATCTTTTATAAATATTTTCTGTTTTGTTTTTTTTAGATTATAAATAACCACAAAGAGAAAGCATCTGAAAGAGGCTGAGCAGAAGACCAAACTTGGAGGACTCTTGATTTTTTTGTCACCTTTGGGCTGAATACAGATCACAAATGCAGATCTCCTTTAGTTTTTTTTAAATGTTAGTTTACTTTTGCACATTATGTTAAGTCATCAAAAGTGTACATGAATAGCTTTACACATACAGAAAGCCATTCCTGCCTACAATATTTGTCCTACAGCAGAAGTCCTACAGCATCTTTAATCTTTTTCTCCACTACCTTGGGAGGTGTTTTCCATTTTCCCATGGGGCTGTCCAGTTCATATTCTGCACAGACAGCTACTTGCTTAGGATGGTTCATGTATTGTTTTCCTGCCAGTATCTTACACCTTGCTGTTAGGTCCTGGATTATTTCTGATGCCTCTTTGAACAGTCTGCGATCCGGACTGGTTGTTAGCCTATATTGTTCTAAAGACATTCAACTATGTAATGAATAAAGATTTTCATCTGAAAAGTTTCATTCATTAAGATCCATGTGCTGAATGTGCTGTTTAAGTAATCCTATTATTTTATTTTATTCTATTTTAGCAGGGTATATTTTTACATGTCCATAGTGTTTGTATGTAATGTAAACACTGCTAACTGGAAGCAACAACCTCTGCTGCTAGGTAGCAATGGACGCATTCTATACGTCGCCTACGTCACTTCCGCTCTCCCGACCCCGGATGAAGCTGCCGTTGTGGGCGCTGAGAAGCACGGCTACTAAGGCTGGTTAGGTTTTAATTTAGCATTGTGGGAGTCAGAGCGGATTGAAAATTCATGTGGACACGGCAGCACGAAGAGCCAGCAGGGCCACGACAAGGAAGCCGAGCGGAGAAAGTGGCTAACGGCCGCTGCTAACTGTAGTTAATTGCTAGCGGAGCTGAGCGGAGGCTGTTAGCGTCTCCATATAGCGGCGTTTGAAGCTCACATACAGCACGTCTCGTTGGGGCTCCAGTCTAACACAACACCTGGTGGATGAATGATGTCTACCGCTAGTATCGACCCTCAGGTAAGCAGTGAGGTGAAATTATCCTCGTTAGGTTTTTTTTATGCTCGTGCAGGGAAGCGAAATGAGCTGTGAGAGCATCTCATTGCAGGCTGCTAGTCAGCTAGTTAGCCATGAGAGAGGAGAGGAAAACTGAAAATATTCTCCGGTGGGACTAACCAAGGCCTGGACCACAGCTTCCAGCACTTACCTGAGTGGCAAAATGCAACACATTGCTCACACTGCTTCCTTTGAATGTGACATATTTAGAGAAAATGTTTGCACATATTTGAGTGTGATGCATTGATGCTGTGAATAGCAGGCGTGACCCAAACAAGCTCTCTTTGTTTTCTCCTTTTAATGTCATTGTGAAGACATCTAAAGGACAGGATGCAAGCAAAGGTAAGAGATTGATGCCTTTTATGTCTTAAAATGATAAAATGTTCAAATTAGTACAGTAAAAAACAACAAAAACGAGTGAAACATCCACCCGATGAAACTCAGAAAAGTACCTATAAAATGATATCTTTGCATTTTCACAAAATGTCATCCATACATTTCGCACTAAACTCAAATGACTGTTGCAAATGAATTAAGACTTGTCTATTTTAAAGGACCAACTCCTAAAAGTTGCATTTATCTCAAATATCACCAAGTTCTAGTTAGACAATCTGACCTAAATCTTAACAAAAACAACAACTTGCTTGTCTTAAGTCATGAAAAGATTATGGACCCCTGGGGAAAAAGGGACACACAGTTCTCACACATGCCTCTTTTAGAAGATCTTCAACCAGATGCTGGAGCTAATCTGGTGCCAGAACCAGTTCAGAGACATCTCAGCTTTACAGAACACAGATTTAACACAGACTCATATTACTGAGTTGCTGTAAACATCTGTTCCAAAATCAGCTGCATTTATTTTGAAACCCCCTTTTCTGTAGAAGACCACAGGGCAGAGTTTGTCTTCTTCACAGATCACAGTGTTAATCGGGATTTTACTGCAGCCTACTGTATTAAAGTGTCTCTAGATGCCGCAGACCGCATTCAGCTTCTCTGAACAGTCTTTGTAAGACTGACCAGCATTTAGGAACATGGGGATAAATTAATGTTTCTTAGCCTTAATTTGAATGAGGTTTATAAATACCCTGTGGTGATGTTAAAATGTTTTGTGCTTGTGAGTCCACAAGGACCATTAAAGAATGCCAATTGGCAATATTATAGCAGTAAATTGCAGAGTAAAATGGTTCATGGGCCCCGCTGCTTCAGCTTCATGTCCATGGTGAATTTCATGTTTTAATTGCTCTCCATTAAAACGGTTGAGATGCTACAGTAGCTCTTTATTTGTTGATAGGCCTGTCACATTATCCTAAAAGTCAAGTTCAAGGAAATTTGAAATAAATTTACAATTCTTTGATGTTTTCAAACTCACGCAATCACTCTAAACGGAATAAACTCACATAGTACAAGGTGACAACTAGAGCTGCTTCATGGGACTTGTTGAATTCATCCAGTCAGTTGCAGATTTTTTCCCAGCACAGGCAGTGATGTATCTTCCTCTCACCTTCTTTGTAGACTGGATGTGACTCTCAGGTTTTTCAGGGCTACAAGTTTCACCAGAAAGTCATGAAACTCTTTTTCTAAAACAATATATTTTGGGCCCTAGATTAGCTTTGCTTAATAAACTAAGAGTTTTTATCACAATTTCTAGTCCAAATCTGAGTCTGTGGGATGTTACCTGAACTAACATAATTCATATCTCTCCCAGAAGGAGCAACGTCTAAGAGAAATAAAAGTTACGCTCAGTGGTTCTAGCAAGAGAGAAATTGCTGTCTCCATTTTTGGTAAAGCATTAATAATAACAATAATAATAATACATTTTATTGTGGGTGCCTTTCTTGACACATTGCAAACAAGAAGAAGCGAGAGCAGCTTCTGTCAGACTCATTTACCTAAAATGTTTAAGCTGCAGCTGGAGGCGGTTTTAAAGAAAGTCTGTTTGGAAGAAAATATATCAGTCAGTGTCAACAAAACTACATGCTGGAAAGACTATCCCATTTTAAAAATGGAATTAATCATGTTAAAAAATGCAGAAAAAAGCTAACAGGTTGAGCAGACACCCTTTTGCTTCACATCCTACCACCCAAGATCCTTTCCTTCTCTGGACTTCAGAGCCAAAAATATATTGTTAATTTTTTTCCACTTCTAGAAAAAAATATGTGACATTATTAAACACAGAATCTGGAGACATAAAGACAAACATTTCATAAGGCCTTTTTTCTGTCAGGATAAATGTTTCAGTCTCATCTGGTGAGACCTCAACAGCCTTACCTGTGGCATTTTTCCCAACAAAGTGCCGTACAGTATGACTAGTTAGGCTTTTCCCCTGCTTTGTTTTTATTACGTTCTGCATCTTTTCACTGCGATCGGGATCAGCTGTTTTATCTGTACAGCATGTGTGACGCTGCAGGGACATAGATGAGACGACTCCGCTGTGTGTGCGCTTATTACATTGAATTGATTTAGTTATTCAGAGCGACTTCAAAGTGCACAGTGTAGATTAGTGTAGAGTAATTAGTTCAGAGGAATGTGAGAATAATATCTGTATGAGGAAGTGTAATGTTCATATCTGGCTGTATGGGTAGGCCAGTCGCAATAAGCAGCAAGTCAATTAATCGCAAGGTAAGAAATAAGAGGGCAAAACGTTTTCTGGCCACAATAATTTTCATTTATTCTCGTATGATACAGCAGAGCGTAGCAGGGTATATTTTTGTTTTTACCTTTTTGGTTAAGAGGTGATAACTGGCAGTTTCCCTGTATGAGCCACATGTTTAATATTTTTTGAAGGGCAACTTTGTCAGAGACTTCTTTACTTCTCATATTTATTGTTTTTTGTTGTTTGGTTTTCATAAATCATTAATGAGACTGGGAATAGCTTCTATTCATTGTTTTTTGTTTAGTTATCTTAAATTTCTTCCAGTTCCAGTGAATATGTTGTTTGCAAATGAAAGTTTAATGATCTTTGAAAGGGTATACTTGCAGTATTATTATTATAGCATTATCATTATATTAGGTGAAATTTGTCTCAAAATGACAACAGTTCTTAGTGCAATATTATTATTATTATTACAATTCACACCTCTGCACTGTTTTCAGCAAACACAGCCTGGTGTTCAGTTTGCATCAACTTTCTGCAGAAAGAAATGATGCCATGAGACTTCTGTATTTTATTTACCGCTTGAACTATTCTGGATGATTTAGGCTCCAAACTTGGCTTCATTTCATTTACTTAGCTTGACGTTTCTGTGAATTATGCAGCTTTGACAACAGTCTGGTTTTATTGCAGCCTTTCCAGTTTCAGTCCAGAACGGCTCCCTCCACCAGAAGGACACGGTGCACGATAATGACTTTGAGCCCTATCTCACCAACCAGTCCAGTCAGGTAGGACAGGAAGCTATTTTTCAATATTAAACCCTTTTTTTTATTACTACTTTAATCATAATTTTGATTTTGTTTATGTAGAATAACAGCTATCAGTCCATGACAGACCCATACCTGTCCAGCTACTATGCCCCCTCAATTGGATTCCCTTACCCTCTCAATGAGGCTCCTTGGTCTACAGGAGGCGATCCACCCATTCCCTACCTGACACCTTACGCCCCGCTCAGTAATGGAGACCATCATTTCATGCCTGACACAGTATTTGGCCAGCCAGGTGGGCTCAGCAGCAGCATTTACCCCCACAGGTTTAACTTCTTCCCCGAGAATCCTGCGTTCTCCGCTTGGGGCACCAGCGGCTCTCAGGGTCAGCAGACTCAAAGCTCCGCTTACGGGGGCAGCTACAGCTACCCGCCCAGCTCCCTGGGAGGCACACTGGTCCCCGATGGCCAGACAGGATTTCACAGTGACACCCTGAGCAAGGCGCCGGGCATGAACAGCCTAGAGCAGGGCATGCTTGGCCTGAAAATAGGAGGGGATTTGACAGGAAGCGGCTCGGGCGTGAAGAGCGTGGGCTCGGTGATCGGTGGCGGAGGCGGTGCGGGCGTTGTCCCGGGGAACGGCGGCACACCGGTCGGCATGCCTCCTCAGAAACCCACGTCGTGGGCCGCCATCGCCAGCAAGCCTGCCAAGCTGCAGCAGCAGAAGCAAAAGAACAAACCCGGCGCTCCAATGATGGGAGGAGCTCTGCCGCCGCCTCCCATCAAACACAGCATGGACATCGATACGTGGGACAACAAAGGGGCCGCCCCCAAGATGGCGCCCGCCCTGGCCCACCACCACCACCACCACCAACACCACCCGCCCCAGCTTCACTCCCACGCCCCCAGCCTCATACCCCCCCTGCAGCAGTCCCTGCAGTCGGCCCAGTCCCTGGTGCAGCAGATGACCATGCAGGGTCCTCCTCCGCCCCCGCCGCACTCTTACCAGAACCACAACTCCGCTCCTACTCCTCAGACCAGATGGGTGGCGCCGCGGAACCGCAACTTGTGTTACGGCAGCGGGAGTTTGGACAGCAGCGGCTCCTCCGGCGGCGGTTTGGGTAACGACGGAGCCGGAGGGGGGGGTGTCCCTCCGGAGCCCGGATCGGAGTCGCATCCGGTGCTGGAGAAGCTGCGAGCGGCGCACAGCTACAACCCCAAGGAGTTCGACTGGAACCTGAAAAACGGGCGAGTGTTCATCATCAAGAGCTACTCGGAGGACGACATCCACCGCTCCATCAAGTACTCCATCTGGTGCAGCACGGAGCACGGCAATAAGCGTTTGGACTCGGCCTTCAGGGTGATGAACGCTAAAGGTCCCGTGTACTTGTTGTTCAGCGTCAACGGCAGCGGGCATTTCTGCGGCGTTGCAGAGATGCGCTCGCCCGTGGACTACAGCACCAGCGCCGGTGTGTGGGCGCAGGACAAGTGGAAGGGCAAGTTTGATGTGAACTGGTTGTTTGTGAAGGACGTGCCTAATAGTCAGCTGCGCCACATTCGCCTGGAAAACAACGACAACAAGCCAGTCACCAACTCGCGCGACACTCAAGAGGTTCCTCTGGAGAAGGCGAAGCAGGTGCTGAAGATCATCGCCCAGTACAAACACACTACCTCCATCTTCGATGACTTCTCCCACTACGAGAAGAAGCAGGAGGAGGAGGAGGTAGTGAAAAAGGTAGGCATTTCTTTCAGATTAACCCTCGTATGCTCCCTGGACATTTTTTTTATCCACTTGCACAAATTCAAAGCTCCCTCACAGATAATCACCCGGCTCACCAGAGCTGATTTTTGGTGAAAAAGTGTCATCCGTGATGAAGATTCAAAAGCACAACTTTCAGCGTAAAAATCCATTCTTTGACCCTGTAATGCATTTTAAACCAATCCATGACCTTTTGTGGACATTTTTGTCTAGAAAGTGTCCAAAAAAGGGTCACAGGAAAGTGATTTTTGGCAAACAGGGGTAATTTGGGTTTAAATTTGAGGATTCAAAGTTTCAGCAAGAACATCCATTATTTGACCCCGTAAATGCATTTTTGTAAATATCCGCCTGCCTTTTAGCCCTTTGTTACTGTAGATATGTGTACATTCATACTCAAAATATTTTAAATGACTTACATGGAGTTACACTAAATAATTTTTGGCATGTATTTCAAGATTTTACCCCTTCCAGACCATTTTCTCCACATCTGGCAGCTGTTTCTATCAAGGGAAAAACTTTTAAATGGGTTGGTAGATGACAGAAATGCTTTTTT
>JAVQJG010101894.1:0-15612 GCA_036024015.1 Craterocephalus amniculus
TCCCTCCGCCTTCGGGTGGGGGGACGGGTCCTGACTGTTGTTTGTGCTTATGCACCGAGCGGCAGTTCAGAGTACCCACCCTTTTTGGGGTCCTTGGAGGGAGTGTTGGAAAGCGCTCCGCTTGGGGACTCCCTCCGGGGACTCCCTCGTTCTGCTGGGGGACTTCAATGCTCACGTGGGCAACGATAGTGAGACCTGGAAGGGTGTGATTGGGAGGAACGCCCCCTGTGGCTACCAGATCTGTATTTCTGCAAGATCTGTATGTGTGTGGACTGCGCATGCGCATCACGTTCGCCATCTTTGACACAGAAATACGGCAACAACAACTAGTCCAAACTGTTTAGTAAACACATTTATGTCTTCCTGGAATGATCAGTAACTCAGGCTTTTACTACTTTTCTTTAAAAAGTGTAACTGTGTCGACACATTTCCCATTTAAAAGAGCTCCATCTGCTGGCCGCCTGTGGGCGGTGTGTGTGCGGGGAAGCATGACACAGCTTCAGGAACTCATTAGATCACGGTGGCAGGGCTCCTCGTCTCATCCATCTGTCTGACAAGGGAAATGTTCTGAGCGCCAGTTGATTTTTTTCCCTTCAATGTTCAGCATCAGTTTGTAAACAGGAAGAGGAGGATAAAACGTGCTTCTGCAACCGGGACAAGGAAAATGATAACAAGTAACATGAAGAATTGAAAATGCGTTTACCAAACAGATCTTAATAGCTGGTGTTGCCGTATTTCTGTGTCCAAGATGGCGGACATGATGCGCATGCGCAGTCCACACACATACGGATCTTGCAGAAATACAGATCTGGTAGCCACATGTTTCATTAACTTGTTTCATCATATAGCCTCCATTTTTGATGCAGACATCTCGGTTTAAGTGTTCGGATAATAATGAAATAATTAAACTCGAAAGAATCCATAATTATTAGGAACATACCCAGATCCATTTTTTAATGTTCAATTAGGATTCCAGTTGCACAGACGTGATAAAAAAAGCAACACAACAAAAAAGCCTTGGATACAACTATATGCTCACAAGTGCTTGAGTAAGACTTTTCTGCAGCAAATGACCTAACCTTGGCTGATGTCCAATAAGTAATGCCATCAAATAGAGATGAATAATTCTGCTTTATCTGGTATGTAGAACAGCTTGGAAAAATCTCTTCTCCTTAGTCTTTGCCCGGCGCATCCTGTCCACAGAACTATGAATCTGTATTCATGAAAAATAACTGCAATGTCAATCATTTTGACAACCTTTCCCCACTTAGTGAAACGAATGACCCAGGGTTAAACTGAACAAACAACACAAACATTTTCCCCACTTGAAGAAAACTAACTACAAGGAAATAATGTGTCACTGGGAGTATAAGGAACTGCGCACATTTTCACCATGTTGCTCGTTTTTAAGTCCACAAACACGGGAGAATACCCAACAATCAAGGGGCTACGATGGTCATCCGAAATGGTCATTCACAAACAAACAGCAGACGTAATAATTACTGTAATATTTACGATAATTAGCCTTCACAAAAAGAAGGGTTTTCCAATCCTAATCCTTAAAACTAATTATTAAGCGGAGTAAGTATCTGCATAACTTAGCCTCACTTTAATTAATCATATATGAGCCATATGGTTCAGAGAGAAATAAACTCATAGCAAACATACCTTTACAAATTACAGGTATTTGATCCAGTTCTAAGTAAAAGTTGCAAGTCTTATATGTTACTGGTAAACACATGTAGACAGATCTGTGTCTGATCTGACAGATTGCCAGATCTAAAGAAACAGTTTTATTCACAGACTAAAGATGCTGCTTGATGATTTTGGTCCTACCTTGGCTTTCAAAGCAAGCTGGAGAAAAAAAATTCATTGAAGGTTGGCATGTTGAGATATATATGAAAAAAAAATACTTGAAACGCCTCGAGGAGATGAGGCTGTTTGTACAACAAGAAGCGAGGAAGCATAAAGAGAAGAGAGAGAGAGACGCCGACGTAGAGACAGAGCCAAAGTTCAGCTCAAGCCAGGCGCTCAAAGTCAAGAAATGTTGTTTGTTTGGGGTCTTTTTTTCCTGCATCAAGCTGGCTGAAATGATGATAGATGTTCAGAAGGCGCAACGCTGTTTTTTTTTTTGGGGAGGAGGGGAGAAGACAAACCGAGCGACAAAAGAAGCATACAGACTTGTTAGAGGCAGCATCACTGATGCATTGCACATTTGCTATCATTTGAATGTAAAGCATGCAGCCATTTTTAGATCAATTTACTTGCGTGGATTGGTTTGTACTTCCCAGACATAAAGGCGTTAGATCAGATTGGCCCCAAGTTAGAAATGTTCTTGCAGATAAGAAGGATGTGCTATGCTGCAGTATGGCAGCCCCTGACAATATAAAAACATTGTACAAGTTGCGTAGAGGGGTGACTGAACTTTACCAGCAGACTTAAAACTGCAATTTTATCATGACATTACAGTCTGGATGGCAAGTCAGTGCTGACACCGACTGTCTCTGGTGTGTGGGAATTTTATTGAGTTTGAAATATAGTACCGAATACTTCACTTTGTAGTCCAATAGACCAATGTTCTGCTTGAGTGCTTCCTTTTTAGCTAGTTAGGCAGTTCATTAGGACAGGCTGCTGGTTAAGTCGTTTCCCTCTGTCTCCACATTCGCACTAAACAGACACACTCATCTCCTCCAGAACATGTATCAATATGCTCCCTCTTCCCACACCTGTCTACCTGTCACCTCTGAGACTACCGAAGTAGAGCTGCAAACACTCCCCACAGGCAACACCTCAACTGCAGGAATCAGCATCCTCCTCCTTTTTCTCTTACCCTTCATCTTCTGTACTCTCTCAAGCTGCAAAGGACCTCTGCTTATCTCAGCTGTCATGGCGACAGAGCAGTTATCGCTTTCTCCTTGCTTGAGAAGGGGCCAACGAAACACCTTTCTAATCTGACTTTGCCGTCATGGCTGGTCATATTCTGTACAGTCAATGCGGAAGTCCAATTATTAGCGGAAATCAAAGATATTTGATCAAAGAGCGCAGGGAAAATAAGTCGGGGTTTAACTCAGCAGCCACCACTTCATAAGCAAAGACTTAGCTATGCAAAGAAGTCTTTTAGTCCGTCACCTCCTGACATGAGGCCAAGCTATTCATTTTTAATAAGATATGCTCTAATATTAAGGGAAAGATCAAAGTGGTGTCTCTGTGAGGCTAACATCTTGAGTTTGTAGCATTCTAACTGCTTCCTTTCCTGGAAGCTTTATCCACAATGAAATGACAGCAAATACATAGCGTCAGGCTTGCTGAGAAGGAAACATAAACATTAAAATAAGCACCATGTTCATGGTAAATCCATTTCACTCTCTCCACATACCTTCTCTCCTCCACTTCTTGGCTGCCAGCCACCCAGCAGGTGACCACATGGCAGCGACACGGGCCTTAAATAACAGTTTCTTTTCACAGCATGCGGTTAGCAGTGGCTCAGGAACAGAGGAACCAATCTCATGGCAAACTTTGAGCCGTACAAGGTTTGACTATGAATAATGCCTGGCTGGCAGAACATATCAAGTCTAACAAGTCATTTGTACAGCGTCATTTGTGTGGCTTTGCTAAACTAAATAAATGAGCTTTTGCTAATGATGCTAATGTATTAAAATTGCATTTTGATGAGCTCAACAGATACTCTGCTCAATCTGCACCAGGCAAGGTGATTAAGTATGTGTTCCCATTACACAAAGATCTAAGAGACATAGAAGAGTACTGCACACAGCACAAGAAATGTGGACAAGTTTTCTAAACAATCTTATACAAGAGGGTTGACCATTCACTTCAACAACAAATATGAAAAGTTGCCTGTGGAGCCTTAACCTTAGCACACTAACGCCTTGTGAGGACCCATTCAAACCCTAAGCAGCATAACCCAATCCCTTCTTGGGTTACTGTCACCTCGCTTCAGACGAAAATCGCCAGTGAATCGCTCACTCTCGCCATACATTCAAACCACTTAGTCATGGAAAAATTAAGACTTACGATCGTTGCAAAACGAGCCTCCGTAGGACGTCATGGAACAGTCGCAGGTGAAGCCCTCCCACTGCTGGAGACATACCCCCTGATGGTAGCAAGACTCCTCCGTACAGGTGGTACTGGGTCCTGAGGGAGCCGTAGAAGCCACATTAGGATAATCAACCTACTAACGTGTGAAACACATAAATGATGCACAGAAATCAGAGATGTGGTGCTGGCTGTGAGCAAGGACATGTTGATGATTCAAATACTTTTAAGAATTTGTAAATTGCAGATTGTAAGTACAAGATTGTGTAATTCTGGACACTCCAAACACACTACACTGCACCATTCTCCAGTTCCTCCTGGTGTTCACTGGCCAGAAAGAATATATAATCCCTCAGGCAAGTTCTGGGTCTGCCTCAGGCGCCCTTCCTACTGTGGTTTGAAGTGCGTAGGGGCGACTAGGAAGCATCTCACTCAAATGCTCACAAAATACCTTTGCAGTAGCTTTATTCAAGGTCTCATTCATCTTATCTCTAAGGTTGAGCCACCACTTTACAAACACATCAGCTGCTTGTATCTGTGCTCTTATGACCAGTAGTTTAGGATTAGATAGATGGAGCAGAAAAGAAAGTTTTACCTTTTGACTTCCCTCAAGCTTTGTCACCTGAGCAATCTCCTCGTTTCTGCCAATGAAGCCTCCTAAGTCTTCTATCCTTCTCTTGGTCCTTCCTAAATAACTCATGAAGGAAGGACCAAACCCATAAGGAGGACTGTAGTTTTAGGGGTTGAGAACAATGATATCAGCCCCTGCAGTGTAGACTTGAGGACATGGTTTGAAGAGAAACCAAAGAAGAGACACCCTCTTTTCTCTGACTCTATCTCCCTGATAGACTCCAGGGAGCACTATGAAAACAAAGCTTGACTTAGTGCCAAGGATGCAAAAACCTAATGGCCTCAATAGCCCTTATTCTCACATAGCCTCCAATAAAATTCCCCATAAAACACGTGGAGTGGATCATCCAATGTCTATAACCCCCTCAGCAACTTCTAGAGCGGAATGAACTGGCCTGCTGTTGCTCAATATGGACAAATCCCACGCTGTTCATCCAGAATCAGTGAGTTTCCTGTCCAACACCACGGGTTAAAACCTCCTTTCAAGGTAGCTGGAGCACATCCTCCACCACCAAGCCTGTCTGTCACTCCACGGGCTTGAAGCAACATGGAAGATATGTGTCAGGCAAGATATCCCCACAGCCTGAGCTATATATATGTTTCTGCACCTGTCAACACAAACACCAACTTTTTTTTTAGGTTTTAGTTCTATTGCAGTCTTATTTCCCAGTCTTGAGATTGTGAGTTCTGTATGTTTTCTGTATGATTATTTTATATTATGTGTATTCTGTTTGATTTCCTTCCTACTTCCTGTTCTTCAGCTCACCTGGTTTAATTTGCTTATATACTTCAGTGGCTTCTAGCTAGTTCCCCTCTGTGTATAAATACTTCTCTGTGATGTCTTTGGAGTCTGTTTCTGGGTTGTTTTTTTTTCATAATTGAATACATATGTAAAACCATGGGGTCCTGCACCTGCTTACCTCTCAGTCCTATGTTTGGGTCCGCGCTTTCATACACCATGGCACATTTCAGCCCACCACAACATTTATTTGACATGAGAGGTTTTTAGCTTTTTATGACACTGGCATGTAATTTTAATAGCTAGTTCATTGAACAAATGTTTTGTTAAACTTAGTTGTTTGTCAGCCTTCAGGTTTTTGCACTGTCCACTTGAGAAAAAATAGCTTTTATACATTTGCCTGTAAACATAAAGTTTTTTTGAAAAGCCAAATTCTTGAAACAGGTTTCCTCCAACTGTGATGGATGCTGAAAGAAGCTGTCTGGCCTCTCTGATGTTGTTTTTCAGTGGAAGTCTGGGCACTTAATCAAACAATCATGATTCCAATTTTCCCATTCCCTATACATGCAATGGACCCAACAGGCTGTGACTTGTGGGCTCACAAGGCTCAAAGTGAAAGAGTCACTTACTTACTGACAGAAGCTAACGCAGCATTGACTAAAATTAACAAAGACAATATTGTCATTAGTGTCATTTCATTTAGAATAAAACTTGATTTCAAACAACTGCTCTCAAAATTAGGGGAAGACGCCCTTAATGGCAGAGTTATGTTTAGAATGCAGATTAAGTCTTAGGTGGAATAATTGTTTTAAAAATAAGCGTGCGGTAGCTGTTGTGATGATGGCAGTAGGGTTTCTCATTAGAACCTCAATTAAGCAAACATTTCCAAAGATGCATGGTTCAGTGCCAGAGTTATTTGTTTCTGCACAGATAAACAGACTCCTCACTGCGCCATTTACAAATGGCCCAATTAAAACATGACTTCCACTCCCCATTTCTACAAATAAATGAATAAATTCACACATACAAACATTGAAATGTATGTTATCTAACTGCTTCTTGTTTTGTAAGTAGTCCACCTTACTTGGCCCCAGATTTATGTAAAAAGGTATTTTAACAAAATCATACCATGCTATCACTTTTTTATCTTATTATTTAACTGTTGGCCACATATAAATTTTTTATGGAAACCTTAGAATCTGTGAGAATGGGTTTTTGTTTGAACCTGAACCCCATCTGTTGAGTTTGGTCCAAATCTTTCAGTAAATCCTGTCGGTTAGCAGAAAAAAGCACAGATTTTATTTTTTGGCACTGTGGCTTTCCACAGCACTCTGTTTCTTCCTTTCAATGATTCATCAGCACCACTGGATCCCACTTCGCCATTCATAAGACTGTAAAGTTTGTAATTTGGATGAGTCACAATTAATCTTTTTCTTTGGTGCCCCCTGCAGAACTTGGTGCCCTACATGCAGTGTGCGTGGTTTGAGCCCCTCCCCGGTGTAAAACACTGCATCACAAGAGAGCTAAAGGACAAATCTCAGTTTTGTAACCCCTATCTGGCCTTTGGTCTGCAGAGAATGGACCAGCGGTCACCTCTGACCACTTTCCAAGTTCAAGGGAAACTAATGACTTTAGAGGGAATTCATCCAAATTCAATTACAGTAAAATTAAACAACTTGTTTTCTTCTTTATATTTCTGTAATATCAACAGGGGAATATTTCAATTTGCAACAGCCTCAGGTCTAAGAGCCCTAATATTTCTCAAAAGAGTCCACCCTTCCAAGTCAGTTACCACCGCTGCTTTCCCTGGCACTCCAATCATTAACTGATATTAGCATCCATTGCATGTGCCTTTGGGAGTCAGTTTGATAGCTTAATGTATTTTGGAACTGTGTTCAAAGCTATATAATTGCAGTGTATAACTGCAGCCAGGTAATAAGGCTAGATGGCAGAAGCAGCAGTGTTAAGAAACAAGAAGGAAAAAGAAATATGAAAAGCTGGATCAGCGCTGCATCGAGTCGACCAGTGCGGCCCTCGGGGAAATTAAGTCTGTGCTCTCTGATGCTCGGTATGCCACTGAGACGAGGCCGAGTGTGGTTCTGGGTGGGGGGGGTGTGCGGCAGGTGAGGTAGGGGAAATGCTCGAACCAAAAACTGTTATGCAGTAGGATTAACTATCAGAAACCAGAGTCTTTCGGCCTGAGATGTAACAACCCATGCAAGGAGGAGGTAAAAACATGACTAATGCAAGATTAATGAAGTAAAAAGCAATGAGGGCGCAGTGTGGCTCAGATCAGAAACACTGACAATAACATTAGAGGGGGCGGATGCCTCCCTCATGCAGTTTTTATGATGCAACAGAAAGAATATACAGACATTGAGCAGTTCTGTGTTTTTTGATGGATATCCAGGAGTAAAACATACTGGTGTCACTGGAATTTTGGTTTGGTCTGCAGGTTTGTGTGTTAACAGGGCATAGAAATGACCAATTAAATATATGTTTATACGTTATTTTTAGAATTATTTCTACTATTTGTCCTGAAACAAACCTCTTGAGCAAAGCCTTGATGAATAATTTCAGGTAAGTTGCCGTTCTTTGAGAGAAATTATTGTTATTTACAACAATGACAGTGTATTACAGACTGGATGATTGCCTTTGGAAATAAATGGTAATTGATTTTTTTTCACTTAGTGACTCACAGGTGAGATTACATTTGATGTTTTTCTTCTGTCTGAACAAGAGATGGAGGACATTATGAAACAGGATCATGGCAGTACGCATGACTGTGACTGTGATCGAAGGTTGGAAGGCAGCATGTGTGCCTTTCTTACCGTCGCAACCTCGTTCCACCTGGCCCACCCTGTGGAGGGCATCTGCGATCAGGTCGGGGAGTCTCCCGTTCAGGTCCACAGAGGCCAGACAGCCCTGGTACCCGTCCCGGGATGCAATGAGTTTGGGCAGATTACTGTACATACTCTTCGTCACACCACCGATGTACAGCTCTCCTGCAAAACACACACACATAGTCAGTCAAACTTTACTTATAATAAACTTTATGTACATAAGAATATCAAAAATAAAGTGCTTTACATTAAAAATAAGGAAAGCCCACCCATTCCCCCAGTAAATAAACCCCAGGGTCAGAATATGAAACAAACCCTTGCATACATATAACCACATGCAGACACATGAAATGGTGTCCTTAACCAGTAATTTTCCATTCCTCCCCAGTCACATTAGGGAAGATAAAACACCGGAATTTAGATAACAATCTTTAAGCTGGAAAAAAAAATTAATAAAATAAAATGATAAATAATTAAAATAAAGATAAAAATAATATAAGTCAAGTAACGTCAGGCACTAATAAAATAGGAAGAAATGGTGTAAAAGACCATTTAAAATGGTTTTATCCAAGTGATTTAAAATGGTAACATAACATAAATTCCTAATATTGATGCAAATTGAAACATATTCAGACAATTAATATTCAGACAATTTAAATATTAGCATTATACAATTTCATATAACCATACAAGTGCAATGGAAAATTCTATAATACAATCATTTAAGTCTTGACCTGACCTCTACTGGTCCCTAGTCATTTTCATTAAAGCAGTTACAACATGACAGGATTATAAAAAGGACTGGTGGGACAATAAATAGTCTGCCAATTAAGAAGTCTGTTATAGCTGTAAAATGAATTGCAGTTCTGACGTCTTCACTCCTTTCAAACCCCTCAGCCCACCAAAGCTGCAAAACTCCATCTCATTTAATTCTCAGCAAAAATATTGAACCTGAAGAAGTTGACATGCATATACTGGTCCCTAATTAAAGTAATCTGAGAAAGCAGATGCCAACGATGGCTTGAAAATATCACAGGTGTAATACTAGAAGAGTCTACCTTTTGATTAAGAGGCACATGCACATAACTTAATATGAAAATGTTAATTAACATGCAAATAAAATGAACTACATTGTACTCTGCACAGAAGAAAAGAGCACATGCAAATGAGTAAATGGAAAGGGCAGGGATTAAACCGAACTAATTGAACTTCGTATCAGATTTCTACTGTACAAAGCACCAACTATTGTCTGTGCTGATTCATTTGTTCACTGTATAATTAGTCGCGGCTGATAAAGGATAAATGAGTAAAGTATTTAACGTACAAACGGGACTCCTATGAATTGCAGCTCGTGCCTTAAGAGTGCAAAACATTACAATCGCCATGACACAGAAAAATTGACATTTCTAAGCTGAGCAAATGTGAACGTCGAGGGCTATGCTCCTAGGAGACGTCCCTGACAAAGTGCTTGTGATTACAGAAGCAGCAGAGCATGTTTTGATGATTACATGATTCAAAGGAATAGCTTACAGTTGACATGAATAGATTTTACGGCTTCCACCTGGAATACTGAAAATGGCATTTGATGTTTGAAAGAATTTTTATAGACTGTGCACTCCTGAGAGAAGAGCAGGGTGCACACAGTCGCACTTAGTCATGAAGGGAGCAGAAATTGTCAGTCCTAAGCAAGATGATAAAGCTGACTTTTGGGAAATCTCAGCGCTCACGTACAAGTACGCTCTCTTTATATTACAACATAAAAGCAAAAAAAAGAGCCATCCACTTTTTAACTCAATTATATTCTCCCTCTATCTATTAGAGCCCTCTGTTCTGTAAAGTTTTGCAGAAAATGCCAAGTAAAATTATGGAAAATACAAAGGGGGCCTTTGATGTAAGGGCACATGAATAAACACGGTTTGAAATGCTGCCGGCTCTTCGTATCATCAAAACCTCTACTTGACGCTTTATCTTTAAGTAGGCAGAAAATGAATATCCAGCGAAACCTTCCACACAGGGGTGAGATCCAGCCACAAAGATAAGACCATCAAAAAAAAAACTTCCAACTCAAAACTAAAATTAAAAATATTTCAAGTTTCAGCTGAGAAGCAATGAGGCACAAGGGCAATTATATGTGGACTTTGTGTAATGGAATGAGTCAATGATGTTTTCCAACTCCTCTCTTGAATTAATGAGCGCTTGACACTTCATATTTCCCAGCCGGGGCAGCCAGACATTACAATCAATACAATAAATTCATTAACTGTCCAGCGGAGTGATGTCCTGAAAGCGGGGCTGTAAAGAACCATTTAGCGAATATGAAATTATCAATGGGAAGTTAATCTCAAAAGAGCAAACAGTGCATTTCTGCATAAGTCTATAATATGTCAGACTTCACCAGCTGCTTGCATAACCAGAACAGACAAGAAGAAGCGCTTCTATGCCAGATGTGCTCCAAGTCTAGTTTATTGTCAGTGAACTGAGGAGTAAAAGAATAAAAATGCAGCGCGCATACGCCCACTCAGCGAACTGGGATCCCTCTGCGTTCATTCTGGGTTTGAAGACTTTAATTTGAATTACAGATGTGTTTGGGTGAAGTTTGACTTATTTGTTAACTTGGTCGGTGAACATTTATTCCACAGAATATATTACTGTCAGTGCAACATGACTTCAGTGTAGTTTGGTAATTTTCAGTAACCAAATGACTCGGTGTATAACCTCTAGAAGGAGGAAAGCAGCAAACAAAATGTTAATGTTTCACCATGAACTGATGCGGTGGCTCTGCATAAATGTGCAAGAATGGTGCATCAGAGACATCACCTTTATTTTCCCTTTGGTAGCAAAGGAGTCAACATGGACATTGGGATGTGCTAAATAAAATGTTTTCTTCACATATTCAGCTACTGTATGCCATCCAAGAGAACTTGGAGAACTTCATGAATCCTTGAAATTAGGAATTTGGTGTCAATGAAAACTAACTTTCTTCTCAATCAGTATAATTCAGGCTTTGTTGCTGTTACTCAGAAAGATCAATGAAAGGAAGGAAAAGGTTAGTTTTTTTTAAGTTCATGTACCTACAGCAAAAAAAGTTGGGTTTAAACAAATGAAAAAGTCTAGAGCTGCACAATGCCGTTTTGATGGAAGTTCACATCTTTGATACCTTAGAAAAGAAAAGCAACACCAAGGCATGGATCATTATGTAATATCCAAAAAAATGTATGCTTTTATGTCTGTGAAGGTTCTCAGTCATCCAGGTCATTTTCATCCAAAGGAGTTGAATCAAAGCTTGGAGCAGAAAGTTTGTGCACATATACGCAAACTTTCACGTCACGTTCATTTTTATACATCCCAAGTTGTTATACATGAGGCCCGTGGTGTTACACCTGTGTGATGCTTCAGCATTCATGTTCAGAACGAGCTCAGGGACAGCTCCTCCCGCTACGATGATCTTACCGACGTTTAACAAGCATGTTTGGGAAACACACGTTAAATTTTACTGATCGCTCCTTACATCCCTCTTAAGTTCCTTCGCTATGCAAAAGATTAATCGTTATTGGGAAACGTGGCCCAGGTTTGCGCAGCAGTGTGATCCATGAAGCCTGCAAGGAGTTTGCGGTGATAATTGTTGCTCTACAAATAGCGCATCTGAAGAGCAGCTGCTAACTGGCACAACAGTATACGCACAATGGCTGCAGTAATAATTTTAAGTAGGAGGCGCAGACACCATGAAAGGCGAATAATAGAATGCATTTTTTCTATTCTATTAATGTATTTGGAATGCCAGAGGAGAGGATTGTGGAGCCGATCCAGCGTTGCAAAATTAGAATTTCTGGATGAATTTAAAGGCTGATATATGTGCAACTCATGTGCAACTAGTCCCTCCTTCAGAAAGAGAGTATATTATAGGAACCAGAAGGACACACATTCTATGAATGTACAAGTTATGTGCAACACAAAGGGAACCATTACACATGTAGTTCGGTCCGTACACAATTCTTTCATTCTGAGGAACAGTGTCTTTTTTTCACAGCTGAGACATGGTGAATATGGTGATGGTCTCATGCTCCATCCCATGATGTTTTTTTCTATGTTGTGGGGGACCGGGAGGGACTTTTGTGTAGCCCATAGAATGTCGCCCAAACTGTCGTTTGTTGCTCCACTACATAGAAAAAAACGTCATGGGATGGAGCATGAGACCATTTTGATGAGGATAACACACAACGCCCACCCACTCCGTCCCCTGCAGGACCTGCTGCTGCACTCTGGAGCCGCTGGCATGGACATGCCTCACTATTACCTGACCACCTTCATCCACTCTTCTTCTATTAATGCCCAGACACACTGACCAGCTGCCGAGTGTGTGCAGCATTGACCCGAGTATCTGGCCTCTACGATGTGCCACACATGACTCTGCGCGGGTAACAACTGCAGACCTCCTTATGGCCCCCGATGGTCTTATTTGCAGATTTTTTATTACGAGCATTTTTTTTTTTGGTTCTCTATCTTGCCTCCTCCTCTTAACTTCATCTGCTCTTCTCCTGGTTTTTCAAACTGCATTTACTTTTTTGCGGATATTCTCCCATATTGCAGCAATTCTGGTAACATTTACTTTCTACTCCTCTAATAATATTTCAACCCCAATTGGATCGAAATTCATTTTGAGTTTGCACTTTCCTTGCTATGGATCCTTGCATGACAGAGCAAACCGCAGCGAAAATCCTCATTTCAGTACCGCTGTTTGCGCAGCAAATGATAACAGAAGCAGTCATAATAGATCAGCCGCTAACCGTGGAAACATAACCGGAGCAAAACTGTGTAGCAAATATTAAATAACGCAGTAGCAGTTTTGCCCTCGTCATAGATCAGCCCCTCAGTGTACGATCTGCAGGACAAATGATGCTGAATGGAATGGATCAAAAACCACTTACAAATGTTGTCCAGGAGGCTGTGAGGCAGTAAACATCATTGCCTGCTCTGCTTTGAGGAGGTACCTAAAGGTCTGGCAGGTTATAGGCTAAGGCTAAGGCCAAGAACACCTAAAATCACTAAAATCACCTCATAGTGGTAGTTTTTTTCATGATGGAGGATCCAGCTGCCTTTGCTGCTGCTGTAGCTCATGTGTCAAACTGATGGGCTTTATCTAACAGAGAGCCAATCCAATGCCACAGGGTACATAGCATATGGGGTGTAGCAATGTCATCTGTGCTGCTTCGGGGGCTGTTTATAGATGATATTAATGTGTTGCTCTAAATCCAGCACGAGTGAAAGAAGAAACAAAGATGATGCAGTGAAGGAAATTAATAAATTCTTTTCCAACCTTTCTGATTGGACACTTGTCGCTGCTATCTAATGATATAGATGAGCTTGAGGCGCTAACAAGGACACAAAAGGAATACAGAGAATGCAGTTTTATGTTCCAATGAGACAGGGAACAGCATGTCCCTTACTGTCATGAGTTTCTACATGTCTTTATGACCATTGGTCATTAAGGGGAATATTGCAGTGTTTGCTGCAAACAGCACAAGAGAAGGTGTCATCCTGGACATGCCACTGGAGAGAAAAAGGTGAACTATACCCAGGACACTGAACCGTTGGCTGGCATTGTAAATAATATTTTCTATAATCTACCCAGAGAGTTTCCATGAGTGGTACTGCTACAGATATAGGCTGTGCCTGAACGTGCACCCTGTGCCCTAACCCCTCATTCACTGCATGGGGCTGCACTATATAGCACGCTACGTAGGGCACTCATTCTGGTGGTGTGTCCGAAGCAACGCTCGCTACTTTTGCTCATTGGAGATCATGTGACTACCAGGTGTCCAAATTCAGATAAAAAAGATAAAATATATCCTTTAATTGTGTTTTATTCTTTCTTTGTTGCTGATCTACTACTGGTACAAAATGAAGGTCTTGCAGTTTATCTTAATCTACCTTCGTGTTGATGACACTCGTCAGCTGATGCAGCAAAGAAATAGAGCCAGTTTTAAATGTTTAAACGCATTGTCTTACTGACATGACTTGACGTGATGATTATAAAAAGAAGAAAATGATGGAAGATAAGAGTACGGATGAGGAGAATTCTGCTCGTTGCGTTAGGAAGACATCATGTTCGCTCCTGGCCGCAATGCATTGTGTTCTAACTTGACCCATCTACTGACCCACGATGTTCACTACTACTCAAGGTGCATTGTGGGTAATCAGACACCCCTACAAAACGGTGTGACCCCTATTTAGGGCACTATGTAAGGAATAGAATGCACATTCGGATAAGCCATAGTCTGCACAGTCGTTGCTAGGCTATACACACACCATCTTAACATATTCATGCCAGTTTGTGGAGAATTCAACAACCTCAATGAGAGGGCATAAACAAACCTAAACCAACAGTGTTAATAGTGATGTGCCATTACATTAATAAACGGTACTAAAATGCATCTTTCCTGGTCTTGTTCAACCATTTAAATACAGACTTTAGGTCCAGGCTTCGTTCCATCTATGTAAACAGGCATGCCTGATGCCAGGCACACACCGGTAGTCGCATGTACATTGCTGGCTGCATGCATGTTTTCACACCACTGATCTTTCTGCTGCAGCTACCGCTTCCATACCCATTTTTTAACACATCAGTACCTCTAGTAATAGCCATAATACTCTTCTTTGTAATTGTGAAATCTTTATGTCAAATCAGTGTGAAATCTTTGTAATTTGCAACTTATGAGGTCAGTATGATAACCAACTAACGTTTTGCCTGTGCAATATGCTGGAAACCTCTTCCCTAACACGTATGGGGGGAAAAAGCACTGGGTCGCAGCTCTAAATGGCTCATGGCTGTAGTGCGGCTTTAGCTGAAGATGTCCCCTCTGACTCATATGCATGCCACGCTTCTGGTGTGAAACATATGGAGGCCCAAAATATTCAAAATTGAATCAAAATAAATAAGACTTTGAAATAGATACCATTTTGACAAATAAAAGGCAAATATATATTATGGCCTTTAATAGTAAAATAAGGGAGTGTTATTGTGAAATATATGCATTATTATTCTTTAATATATATTTATAATTTTCAATTTATGAAAATATTTCAGGATTTTTTTCACAATAATACTTTTAACAATATTTTATTTTAATTTAATTTTCCAAGATCTTTTAAATAAATATGTAATAATTTTTTTCATTTCATTTTTTGACAAAGTCCATTTTTTAATAATGCCCTTTTTTATTTCATAAAACCTTTTTATTTCATAATGAAGTTTTTCAGCAGAATGACTTCGTCTGCCAATCAAAGCACGCAAGGCGGAACCAGTTAACTGATTGGCTGGTTCTTTACTCAGCAGCAGCTCCTGCAGTA
>JAVQJG010101899.1:0-29979 GCA_036024015.1 Craterocephalus amniculus
AAATGTGCAATTAGAAAATGCTTTAGAAATTTGATTTATTTTTATATAATTTAATTGTTAAATTTGAAATTATATTTAGTAATACATATTTTTATTTCACAATTGATTAATCAGCATGAAAATGTGGTATTGCTTTTTCGATGACTCTCCTGGTCCTCCATGGCTTACAGCAACTAGCTATCATGTTCAGTATAGATTTGCATTAACATAATTAGCTTTTTTTAATTTATTGTAATATTTATTATTATTATTAATTTATATATTTTTTAAATATATATTTATTATTATCATATATAAGTAATGTTTTATGTCTTTTTTTTATTCCACAGAGTTAGATGAGAGAACAATGGAGGCAAACGAGCAGTTGCGAGAGTATCACTACGATGGTCTCTACCCTCGCTTCTACTGGTTTCACTGAGCGTGCTCAGTTGCGTGGAGAGCCGGGCAACAGGAACTTTGCCATCTTTATCCTTGTTTTCTTTAAGATCTATTTTTATACAACCTGAACTGTACAATGTGTCAATCTGTAAAGTGTATTCAGTGTGCAGTTTATGTATTGTAAGCTAAAGTTTTGCATGGTTGTTTTTACTTTTTATTTGTACATAGATGCTATAAAACGCTCCTTATATCTTCCTGGTGGGCTGCCTTAGCAGATAACAAAACAGTCTCTTACATATGGAATTTCTCCAGAAGAGAGTTGTAGCTTTAGCGTTCGCAAAGGAACATTGTGTCTTTTAAGTCAAAATGACAAATAAAAATCACTTATCACTTACACAATATTTAATTCGCAGACAGTGTCTGGTATTTGGAGTATTTCAAGGGAGGCGGTGTGGAATAAAAGCGAGGATGAGGTGAGCTGTGGAAGTCATCAGGCTGCTATGAATCCCACATTCCAGACTGGAAATATTAGACATAAACTGGGCAAAGAAGAAACAGGAGGAGAAGCAAGAGGTAGGGCATACAGGAGCATAAATTAAACCCTTTAGAGAACCTTTAAGGATTTATGTGGATCATCTCTGAGACTCCTGAGCATTTTTGGCCTCAGCAGCTGGTTTAAGAGGATGTTTGCATGCCTATAAGGTGCAGTTTTGTTTATGAGCTTAATGCTTCTAGTTTACAATCATACTAAAAACTCATTATCTACTAAAATCAGAGGATGACTGTTACCACCTCTGTATTAGATTATTACTCCTCTTTTATTGTGAAAGCAGAATTCAAAGTGACCAATTAACCTATCATGCATGTCTTTGGACAATGGGAGGGTATACTTTTTATTTTATAGGAAAAAATGTTATTTACACAATAATTATAGCTACAGTATCAGAAAATACCCAGGCCCATTCTCCAATTTCATTTTATTGTAGTTCTCTTGTAGTTATTGTAGTCTCTATGACTTTAATGATCCCAATGTTATCCAATGAGAAATGGGCCTGTCCCAGGGCCATTGGATCCTTATGTCTACTCTGTCCCCATCAGTCAGCTGTGATTGTGAATGGATGTAAAATGAAAAATGTAAAAAAAAAAAGAAGATAATAATAAAGGAGAAAACAAGGACAAGTTAAAAAGTAATTTGGCATGAAACACACTGCAGATTATTTCTTTAATCAGCTTTCAATAATTTGAATTTAACAGACAAATACATCCTCATAAATGAATAAAAACACACTGTGTCAAACTTTAAAAACATGATAGATGCACATATAAAAAAAGAAAACTAAACCCTTAATATACAAACTGCGTACTGATCCCTGAACAGTCAGAAGTCACTTCATGCTGTTGAGAAACTTGCCGTGTTCCTCTCCTCGAGGCTGAAGAAGCTCTCCTCCGATCTTAGGACCAGATTTCTCCTGAAATGAAAGACCAACATCAGGAGTTTGTTCTCTCCCAAGTATTAGTTTTTCCATTTAAAAGGCGATCCAACTAACCTTCATCATCCCATCGCGCTCCCATTTAAACAGACCACAGTTGCTGAAACAGAAAAACAGCATAAAGAATTTACGTTGCAAAGAAGCGAGGGAGACATGAATTCACATGTAACGCTTCATGTATTGCCTCTGAAGTTTCTGCTCAGCTGGAATAAACATGCATTTTAATGCATCAGTGGGGAAACAATCAGAAAAGAGGAGAGTTGGAGGTTTCCTGCCGAACCTGCAGTGTTTGTGAGGCAGTCGGTCCAGAGCGATGGCTCTCTGTCCGCACGGACACTTGAAGAAGCGTTTCACGGCATCGTGCCACCGCAGATCGTGATTCTCATGCACGCATCGGTCTGCTGGTTTGAAGTAGGTGTAGCTGCACTGAAAACACCACAAACATGGGAAATGTATTACTCTTCCAGCCTTTCATCTTCAGCATACATTGCGTTTGTCGGGACGTTTCATTCACCTTTTTGCAGGTGACGGCTCGACACTTCATCTCTCTGATTCCCTTCATCTTCTTCTCCATCTGCTCCTTCTTCACCAGGGCGTCAAAGTAGCGCTCCTGCAGCTGGTACTCCGCCTGAGAGGAGGGAGATCGTTTATCATACAGATGCACAGCTTGCGCCACAGAAACAAACACGAGACAGGTGTGGATGGAAAAGCATCCGTCATACCGCTTGCAGGACGGCGCCGTGGCGAGATTTGGCGTGAAGGATCTTCTGAAACTCCTCCGACTGGATGTAACTGAGCTGATCTCGTTTCTTTTTCTGGGCTGGTTCCTCTTCCTCGTTACTTTCACCTGCACACAAAGATGTGTTCATCTTTTTTTTTGCAGCAGAATTTGATGGTAAAATGAGGAATTATAATTAATCTGTAATTACTGTTCGTACCATTGGGTGAGATCCGATTCTTCTCTATTCGGGCCTGGATTTCGCTACTGTTGCTCCGCTTCCTCTTCACAGCATTGGGGTCCTCCTTTTCAAGCCCCGCCCCCTTGGCCCTCAGCTTCTTCACCGCAGCCATCTTAGCAGCTGATAGGCTGGGAGAAGGAGCTGGAGGCGGGCTGTTATCAAAGAAGAGGATGTCGTCGCCATCTGAAAAACCTCGGCCTAGGGTCGGCGTGTGGGGTACTGCGGGGCTCCGGGTGGCCTTGGGGACCTCGGAAGCAGCTTTAGGGGACATGAGACTGCGCTGGTCGAGCGGCGGTCTGGGGCCAGCTGAGTTCTGCGGGACGGACTCTCCTGCCCTCTGACGGCGACTCTCAAGCAGCTCGCGCTGCTTCTGTTTCTGCTGCTTCAGCAGGTCAGAGGCGGAAATGGACTGAAGAGGAGCTTCGGCTGCATCTGTGGAGCCTGAAGATGAACATCGGCTCAACAATGAGCTGTGAGCAGACACCTTGTACGTGACTGGCTGCCGTGCACAAGGTGCTTCAACAGATGCTGCTTTATGAACATTTATCATAAAGGGATTCCATACAAAGACATGCACAGACTGAGTCAGTTTAAACTTAGTGTCAAGTTTGTTCTGCTGCAGGCTCACTAGCTCATCTGTTCTGGTTCAGCTTAGAATAAACCAAATTTTAAGATCCCACTTTGGGAATACAACCCCAAACAGCAACTTCATAATCAGGATGCTCATCACAGACCTCTGAACATCCATGTTGTCTCCATTGTTGAGCATTTTAGAAAGGAACTTATTGTAAGTTAAACTTTGTACAGTGGCCCGTTTAAGATGCTGTTTATCGTACATGTGGAGACTGTGTTTGGACATGAGTCTTGGAGATCGGGGAGAATGTGGGGGCCTCTGCTGGTTCAGTGTAGCATCTATTTGTTTCCCTTTAACCTGACTGGCAGCCTGTCTGTTCCTGTTTGACTTCCTTTCTTGTTAGATCTGTCTGTATGTTCTTAATATAAAACTCAAAATTTAATAATAAAATAATGAAAATACTACAGGGTTGCATACCTGAATGGCTGCCATGTACAAGGTGCTTCTTAAGCTGCAGAGCTCCTGGTGTTGGCATCGACATCAGGCTCCTGAATTCATCCGAACAGCCTGAAACTTCACCGGACTGCATGGCTAACAAACCCAGGAAGACAAGGAAAAAAACTAAGCAACCTCTCTGATAATAAGTGTTAACAGCATTTTGATTATTGCTGATGTTCTGGTTGTGTCTCTTTAAATTGTTTTTGTTAAAATGAGAATATTTTTATTGAACAAAATCAGCATAAGTTAGAGTCATGCAACAACACAATAGATTTTGTTTCTTTGTGTGGTGTGAAGAGTCAATGCAATGAGCATGAGAGCAGTTCTTACCGATCTTCTTGGCGTGGCTGACGAGCTGAGCCGATCCTCTAACAAACAGCTTGTCCAGAGTTTTCTGGACGGGTTTGTTCGGTTTGGACGCAGCTCTGCAACACAGACCATTAAAAGCGGCTCAGATGCTTCCGATTTAACCTCGACCAGTATCCAAGTGACACCGGGCCTTCGCTTTAACATCAACACTATGACATGACTGAATATTTCAGACTGTATCATCATGACTTACAGGGAAGCTGCACAGGAAGCCGAGGAGACGCCACCGTAGTGGAAGCCGCCCTGACACAGTCGCTCTCTCAGGCTGTTGCCCTTCACCTTGTTAGGGGCTTTTCCAGAAAATGACGACTGCAGCTCGGCCCTCTTCGAGCTCATCTTCTTATACTGGGCCTTGACATGATACTGGCAGTACTGGCATTCATACTGCACACAGGGTTTCATAGGACATTGGGATATGACATTAACAGCATAATTTTGATTAGTTTGAGCATTAGAGAAGCCTGTTTGTGAGGAAAGGGACCCACCATGTTCACTATTTGAGAGCAGGGGTCTCCGTTCTTCTTCATGGCCTTGCAAGTGCCGTAGTCCTGAGCTTCACCCATCAGCAGCACCTTCTGTGGGTGATCCACTGTCAAACTCACCTGAAACATAAATTTTTTTTCCCATTTTCTCAGCTGTGCACAGCAGCAATCAGCTCACAGCAGGAACAATCCACCAAAACATGAATCTGATGCTTATCACATGAGCAAAATTTACTGATTGACAGAAATGAATCAAAATCCTTTGAGACGATCTATTGCTGACAACAACCACAGTCAGAGCCTATAAAGAAAAAAACTGTCCCCAGACTGAGAAGTTTTATTCTCTTTCACTCACCCCATCATATCCGTCCCTCTGCTTCATGGGGTTTGGGTTGAGGATTCCGATGACCGTTCCCAGCTCCGTCTTCCAGTGCTCTTTGTGGACTTCACCGAACAGGAACAGAGAGACAAACACCTCCAGGTTGTGGAGGTCGTTCAGTTTCCAGATGCTGAAGGTTTTGCCCTGCAAACAGGAAGTAATCCATATGGAATGTGGCAGGAATATCGCACAGGGCAGCTGTATTTCTGTGTGCCGTTTCTCCACCACTAACACATAAATAGTGACACATAAATATTAAAAGGTCACCAAAGACAGAGAAACATGACTGAGACCCTGTGTGGAGATGGCAACACGTTAGAAACATACACTGTTGTTGCTCTGTGGCGTTGCTTTGCTGATCAGAACCGCAAACGTCACCCAGTCACTGTCCTCCAACTTCTCCCGCGTCAAACGCTCCGGCACCTGTGACAGGCGGATCATGCGGCGGTCGGCCATCTTGCGGTCCATCTCGCTGGAGGAAACCCGCGGCTTTCTGAAACGGAAAGGAGCCCACATGTGGACTTTTATAAACCCTGTGTCGAGGTCACATTCACTTTGTCTGCTGCCGTGACTTTGGTTTTCTGACCGGAGCCGCAGTCCTGAGTACTTCTCAACAGCCACGTCTTTGGGAAGTGGAGGATGAGAGTCGGGCTTGGGCGGAGCTGCAGATGCAGCTGTGGCAGGTCTGCTGTGGGAGGCTGGAGGTGAGCGCAGAGTATCTGAAGCTCTGCTTTCTAACGGCTGGAAGGAGCTGCCGATCTTTATCTCCACCAGCGGTCCTCTGTCCTCTTAAGACAAAAACAGAGAAGAAAATGTACATTAACAACATGGAATCTCCACAATCCTGACTGAAAAGTCACACATTATTAACAGACTGTGACCAAACCTGGTGATGTGCCAGCTTTGGACTGATGAGCTACTCTCGGTTTGCGTTTGAATGAGTCAGCAACGTTGAGCTGAGAGGAAAAGTCTGAGGACTCCTGGAGCTTCAGGCTTCCTCCTCTGACTGGAGCAGGTGAAGAAGATGCTACAAGAAAAAAAGGACAGTAAAAATTTCCTCCTGATGCATCGTAGCCCCTTTGTCTTCTGCTTAAGTGATCCTACATCAGCAAACCAAAGCAACAATACAACAATACAAGAATAGAAAGATACAGAATAATCTGCAGAATGCTGTCTCAAAATTTGGATAAGTTGGGAATTTTATTAATAATATTACGCAAGATAGTCTTCCACAACTGTTGTTCCTCATTACCAGGTTACATGTAAAAGATGCAGCTCTGTTTTAGGGTCGCTGAACAGCAGATGTGACCTGTCTCTGGGTGGGAAACACGTTTACCTGCTTGTGGCTTGGCTGCATGCTTGGCAGCTTGTTTAGCTTTGGTTGGCTTGGATGTTGACCTCTGGGTAGTTTTAGGTTTTGGAGTCACTGATTTGGGACTTCCCAACCGTCCTGCAGCACAGTTTTCAGTGGATGATGGACCTGGAACATTTTGGCTTGCTTCGAGCTGCTGTTGCAGTCTCTTCATCTGCTCCTGCATTTTTCTCAACTCCTCTGAAGAAATGCAAATAATCAGAAATAATTACGAACACAAGAAGAAGCACATAATTTCACCGGAGCTGTGTATATTAAACTAGATTTAAGGAGAAAATGCTCCATTACAAACCTTGTAAATCTTCTTTTGACTTGTTCAGGTTTTCACAGACTCCTGCTTCTTTTTCTTTTGTCTCCTTTGTCTCATTTTCAATATCATCAACATCTCCAAAGAGATCTTTTACCACATCATCAGAGGCTACTTCCGCCTCCTCGCTGCCCTCTCTGTACTCTTCCCCTTCGTCATTGTCATCATCAAATAGGCCATCCAAGTCATCTGCCTCCTCCTGTCTGTCCTGCTCTTCAGTGGCATCCTCATTCTCAGCCAGAAGTGCCGTCAAAATATCCAGATCATCTTCACCTGAGAGAGAAACATTTATACAGCTACTGTGTTGAATTACACACAAAAAAGTGCTTCAACATGTTTCAGTTTTCATGATACTTACTGTCCATTTTGTGATGTTAACTGTGCTAATTTAAAATGATCTGGTAGAAGAAAGAAAAGCAGATTGTGTATTTAATACAAGCAGACAGAAGAACAAATCACTTCCTGAACTATATAGCTGCCAAAGTAAAACAAGACCCGCTTTATTGCACAAGGCTCGCTTGTTCATGTGTTTATGCAGGTTTATACTCAAATATACATTTACTGCAATATTGACAACGTTCAATGACAGCCTTTCTGGAATAAAAATAAAAAAGTCTATAGATGAATAATGAACAAAGAAATTATCATTACTCATACTGGTTGACTATGAGTTCAAAATTAACTCATAATTTAGACCCACACAGTATCACGTAACAAAACTGGTTGAAGATCATAACAAACAGTCTTTAAGACGTTTTAATCCTGACACAGAGATTAACTGAGCAAGTCGACTTAATGTAACTATAAAACACAACAAGATAAATAGATACAAAATAAACAAAAACAACTGAAACGCTTCACTTCACGGCCACTTACTTTGTGTTGGAGCAGATTTGTTGTTTAAAAGCACTAGCGCAACTTCATATAAATATACTTTTATCAAGTCAAACCTCTTTATTTTACGATATGTGCCTCTGTTTTTAACAAACAATTCAAATCTATTTGATACGAAACGATGTAGGTCTCTTCGAGGTATTCTCACGGTGAAGAGGGAAAAAATCTAAACTGGCGCTAAACGAAGGACCCTGTTGTGTTGTCAAAGAGTTGTTAGTCGCCCAACGATTTGCCTTATTAAAATAATTTTGAAAACCTGGTATTAGAATTTAATATTATAATAATTTTGATTAACTATTTTTGAAATAATAAGTAATAATTCAAGGTCAAATTTAATGTATACTGTAACACAAACAGCCGCTGATGTGAATTTTATGATAATATATGTTAACGGGGCATTAAGGAGACTTCAAAGTATGCTTTGAGAAAGGGAAGTTAGCTTTGCCTGCTGAAGAGGACATCACAACAACCAGTTTTTAAAATAATAAAGTATAAGAATAATGAATCATTTGTGTTAAAATTCCCCATGTCCCGAAATAGATCATTTCATTTGGATAGTCATCAGCTCCCCAAATCCACGAACTATGAACTTACTTACTTATCTAACTGTAACTATGAAGTTTGCCTGGACAATATTCTTTCAAGACCAAAATAAAGCTGCCGAGGGTTGCTGGGAAATTAATGATCGAATATCCAGCAAAAAACACCCATACATGCATGTGTCACTGATTTGTGCAAGATGGTAATCGATTAATCAAGGAGTTATGGATGTGGCTCAATCCACACCAGGACCAAAATCAGACAGAAATTTTTAACTTATTTTATTTTCCCACAGGATTACATGACAGAATCAGAAAATCTTTAATAACCTACAGAATATATAATTGTCAGTAAGCTTCCTGTATATAGACAACCAAGTAAAATATATCTTGTTCTAATTACAAGACATCAACAGCAAAGTCTTAATAAAATCTTAAGTAGCTCTTCATATTAAAGTGCCTACATGGTGCAGGCTTCTCTTCGCACTGACATCAAAAAAACAAACTACAAATTAGAATGTATCTTTACTGAGGAAACATATAAAATGAATTTCATTTGAACTGTAAAAGGAAGCAATCAAGAAAATATATACAAAGATTTTAGAACAAATTCAACCTGCAAAGGCTCCACTTTGGTTAGTAAAATAATGTGCATGAAAGGCAGACCGCAACTAAAATCTGATCAAAGGGGTTTGTGTTGTGTCTGTTTGACTTTTTCATACTCATTTGTCCTGAGTAATTTCATCCTCAGTTTTTTTTTTAGCCATCACAGCAATGCAAGTACATAGCATAATCTAGTACTTTCTTCCATTCCTTTGATTGGCAATACTTCAGAGCAAAACAAAATGTAAAACAAACTAGAAGTGACAAACTTTTTGCACATGCTTTGCCAGCCCTTAGACACCAAAGTTCTTAAAAATCTTTCCAAAAGTAAAGTCTTTCCATCTTAGGATAAATATGATGGAGTGGAGTGATGTGTCGGAGTTCAGAGAGAAGAGGTACGGCTGAGGCAGAGGAAGACTCATATTAAGGTGCTGATGCAGCTGCAGTCATTGTGGAAGCTTGTAGTGGATGGAGTCTAGTTAATGCAGTCCATGATGTGGATCTGCAGGGAGTCCAGGTCTGGCAGGATCTCATTGCACTTGGGACAGGCGTGCTCAGGGATGTTCCCCTGGTTCTGCCAGTCGGTACCTGCAAGCAACAGACATTCACCACAAGTTTAATATTGATGCTCAGTTAAAATGTGCAAGGTCTTTGAGCTGAACTTCCTGCATACAGATATGCTGGACCTCTACATTTTTTACAAGTGCAACATCTAAAGTAGCTTTGTTAGTTTAAAACTACCAGTCTTTGAGACAAACCTAAATTCTATGGAGCATTTAAGTGTCTTTGAGCTCTCTGTTTTGGTTTAACAGCTGATAACTTTTTATGATGGGCGTATTCCTGCTTTAATACTAAGAAAACAACGGCCACATGAGTCAATCTGCAAGATGATCTGCTGGATGGTCCAAACAATCTAACAATGCTCAGGCCTCAGGTCTTACCTTCTGCTGATCCCAGTAGGAAATGGAAGAAAATATTATTAAAGTTTTGAGAGGAAGCTTAAGTCAACAAAATAGCTCAAGCTAAAGTAAACCAACGTTGTCTTTTAGCATTTGTTTCTCTGCAGTGTCAGTTGCAGATAGCTTCATTGTGCATAAAATGATTTCATGTTTTATCCTCCAACAAGACAACAGGTGGAGATCATTCACGTAATTGTTACAGTGTGCAGATCTACTGCCTCTTGATCACATGCTGGTTTTAGGACAGACGACTCCACATTAGCTGCAATTACACAACCAAGCCAATCTGAGCCAGAGCTCTTTATGCCAGTGCATGTTTCCAGTTCAAGGGTTGAAGCTCTGAGCCAAAAACCTCTTTGTATCTCAGAATGTCGTCTGGCTAAAGCATGCCTACAATAAACTACACGGCTGTAAACATCAACCAACCCGCTTGGTTTTGTTTGATATTAATGTTATTTGTGATAAAGTCTGGATGCCAAACATTATTGTCCCTTTACCTCTTCCAGCCAGAGAGGCTCCGGCTCCATGTGGATTTCCTCCTAGTGACACATGTCTCCGCTGCATGTCGTTCAGCGAGCGCCTTTCAGAGACAGAAGGACAGGGCATTTTCACATCAGCTGAGGTTTGTAATGGTTTCAATTTGTTTAGCAGAAGTGAAAACAAAAAGTACGGAAGTCTATGCTGCGAGTGCAGCGGGTCAAAAAAGTTCAGGCTTATATAAAAATACATTTACAGGCCTAAAATTCATTATTAAAAAGGACTCTCTCTCGTAGTCAGGAACAGCTGAAAAAGCAGGTGTAAAGGCAAACTCTGCATCTTGTGTGACTGCATACCGGCCCAGTGAGTCCAGCTCCTCCTGCAGCTGGTTGTTCTGCTTCTTCACATATTCCAGCTGAGCAGCCAGACGCTCCTTCTCCTCGTGGAGTTTCTCCCTCGCCGCTCGCTCTGCGTAGAAGTCGGAGGAGTAGACCTCGGCCTGCAAATAGAAAGACAGCAACATGGCAGACACACACCATAACAAAGTCTGACACTGTCTCGCTCGTTTGTGTGTATACGTGGAAAAAAAAGGCCTTAATTCAATAAAAATTTACTGTCTTTCTATTGGATTTCTTACATTTAATCCAAGATTTACAATTATTATGATTCACAGTATTCCAACTAAACCTTATAAAAAATTCATATGGTGAAATCTTGGAAATTTGGAATATAAATTTAATGTTTCTTCTTTTTTTTAAAACTGTATTTCTGTGTAAATGATTGATATCCACTCAGATCCTTACTGACTATCAGTGATCTCCCTCACCTGAGCCTGGAACACAGAGATGGTCTCCAGCTCCTTTTCTTTCATGAAAATCTCCCGCTTCATCTCATCGATCTTGTTCTGTTTCACAGCCAGCGCTTCCTCGGCCGCAGTCAGACGTTGGTGCAGCTCATCCGCCACCTCCCTCCCCACCAGCAGAGACTGCACAACCACACGCAGTCAGACAGATGAGAATATGATTCATGTTGCAGGAGATGGAGGAAAGTCATTTGCCACTTACTTCTTTCTTCTTCTTCTCCTCCTTCAGCTCATTGTAATCTTCAAACAGTTTGGTGTAGGCGTCCTTCAGCTGGGCCATGTTGGTTCTGTGAGGAAGGAAAGAAGTTTATCAATGAGTGTGTGTTCATACACTAATCGGCCATAACATTACATAACATTATGACTGTGTTTTTCTTGGTTTCATATAACGTTATTTTGGTATACTCATTTTTCTCTGTTGCACATATAATTCAGGATTGTGTGACTATAAGTTCTTGTTTTTGTATCTGTGCGTCCGCTGACCTCTCCTCATCCCCCTTCCTCTGCTCCATCTGGCTCTGAGCCTGCATGCTGCCCAGCTGCAGCTTCAGCCGATCGTTCTCCGACTGAACCGCCTGTTTCTCCACCAGCTGAGCCTTCAGGGTCGCAACATCGTGCTCCACCTCCCGATATCTAAATAGATAAAAAACATATTCCTTTAACACATATCTTGGTCAAAACCTCTGTATGTTAATTGTGTTTTGTTTTTTTTCTACATATGCATTATGCTCGGCAGCTCCCATGTGACCCATTTACTGCACGCGTCTGTCCCTAACCTGTCCTGCAGGTTCTTCTTCATGCCTTCTGCTTCACCCAACTTGCACTGGGCCTGCTGCAGCTCTTTGAAGAGCGTCATCATCTGAGCTTTAAGATTTTCCACCTCAGACGCTGCCTGGAAGAGTTTCCAAGTCACATGCGATCATTAAAAACAAGACAGGAAAGAAACCAAACGCAGCAGCTTTTCTTGAAACTTGTTATACGACTTAAGCAATTAAATTATGTCAAAGTCACAACCTTCTCCTCCTTCCCAGAATCCTCTTTTGTCTCTGCCTGGGCTGTCTGTGTTGACTCCTCGACGCCACGCTTCCTTTCCTCCAGCTCTGTGATCCTATTTGACAAGGGGACGAATCTCATTGATAATCATAATAATTCACATAAAAAGAAAATCAAACCAAAACCCTTTAATATAAAAAAGTAAAAGCAGCATTGGGATATCTTAAAATGCTAAAATATTTCTCAAACCACTTCACTTATTCCAGTGGTTAGAACCGGAAACACTGCAGCAGTTATTAAACGTCACAAAACCGGATGTTTTAAAGGTTTTACAAGGAATAAGGTAATAGATAAAATGGTTAAAAAAACAACAAGTAAGCTCCTCCTGATAACTTGTACTCACTTCTAATTTCACTTATTTCCTCTGCGTCTGTTCAAAAATCTCCCCGTCAGAATCCAAACCACTGATACGGATGCTAACAAGGCTAAAACCTTCATTTTTATTAGCAAAGGAGGCGTTTCTGACTGATTTCTACCTGGCAGAAAAGACTTTCAGCTCCGTCTGCAGCTGCTCGCATCGCTGCGTCTCATTCCTCAGCGACTGCAGCAGCTGACTGACCGTCACTTCCTCGCTGTCCAGCCGAGACGCTGTCATGCTCAGATCCGGACGTCTGCTAAGCTCTGCGCCGCAGGCCTCGTTCAGACCATCGACGCCTCCATCCTGAGAGGGAAAGCAGCACATTAGATCCCATCTGAATCCTTAAAATTGAAAATCTGATGTGAAATCTATCTGGAATCTTCCTGGATTTCCTCACCGACACCTTGATGATCTCAATGAATGAGTCATCCTGGGAGTCCTGTTCAGCCTTCAGCTGCAGCTCAGAGTTCAAAGCTACCAGGTCGTTCTTCTCCGCTTGCAGGCGAGCAACCTGGGCGCGCAGGGTGTCCAGCTCTGCACTCTGATTGAATGAAGAAGACGCAGGTTTAAATCTAACACAACAAGGGACGAGCAGGTAAGCGTCACAATCAGAGCAAGACACTCACCTGGTTTCCACCTGGGGCTCCTCCCGTCCTCCCCGCCTCCTCTAACCTTTTGCTCAGATCCTGGTTTTGGAGGTTCAGGGCCTCCATTTGGCCTCTAGCTTCGCCAAGCCGAGTCTCTAAGAAGTCCCGCTCCTGCTGCTGCTTCTCCCTCCATGCAGCCAGACCCTCGAAACGCTCCTTCATCATCGTGTTGGTCTGACGCAGAGCCTCTGGAAGACAGAAAAAACACAGGATGCAGCAAACCCTGATATCATGCAGCTCTAAACCATGAGATCATTCTCCACAAAGCTTTTATCTGAGGCACTTTAGCTAGACCGGACAGGACACACTCATTGTTGGGAGTTTTTTCTTAACCCGGACAATCCACCGCACTCCTCTTACCTTTAAGGTCTCTGTTCTCTTGGATGAGGATGTTCATCTGCTGCAGGGTTTCCTCCAATGTGCCCGACTGACCGGAAGAGCGAGAGACGTCGCCGTTCATCATGGGGCCTCCAGACGCCATGATGCTGGGAGAAAAGAGACGAGATTAAAGAGGATGTCATGAATTGTTTATAGCCTCTTTAAATCACTTAGCTTTCCTGATTTCCCTTCATTTTAAAATGCACAATGAGCTTGGCACTGAGAAATCCCTTTAATTTTGTTGTCTGTAAATGTGAGGAGACCGTGTACATGCAGCACCTGCTCAACCAGTTGAGCTATCTGGCGTCAAACTAAGAGATACAAGCAAATACTGTGAATTTTACTCTTTGACATTTTGTTCCTATGTACTGCTGCCAAGCAAGAAAGCTTTGTTTATCAAGTTATCAATCTGATCATAAAATTTAAACCCTGAACAACCATAACAACTAAAGTCCGGATGCAATAAATCAAAATCATCAGAAAAATCTTAACGGCTTACAAGTGCCTACGTCCTTCTGCTTGCTTCCTTTTCAGGTTATGAAATGACACAAAAATTTATTCCCTCAAGTTATATTGATTTTTTTTTTTTGCAGTTGCTTTTTTATTCTTGTTGTCTTTCTATCTTGATGGCCGTCTGAAGTCTTTCCTGTCATTTCCACAAGGGCTAAGGCCTTGACTCCGGCTGAGAAACCAGGAAAATAATGTATCATGTTCATAACGTGCGGTCATAATATTACTGGGAATATATCCAACCAACAGAGAAAACCCCAGATCATTACAGCAGTTCAACCCAGGAGTGATTTAAAAAAAAAAATCTCTTCAGACAGGGAGTGTCAAAGGTCATACAAGCTACGTTATTAGTTGAGATTCCTTAAAACTCTGTCTGAAAAGCTTCTTGCCAAAATCCATAAAAAGATTGTGTAAGACTATATAACTTTGCCAACATTGAAGATCTTAATTTAAAAGCCACGGCCACAATCCCCTAACATTACTCAAAACAATAACCCATCAGATTGGATTTATGTATATTTGGAATTTGGGGGTAGTTTAAGAGATCAGTCCATGAGTTGCAACCACACACTGACATTTTTGTCCAATCAAAAGTACAAAAAGCCTTACAGGAAGTGGGAAAGCTAAAGCTAAAGGATTTAAAAATAAAGGTTGGCTCATGAATTAATCTGAAAAAGTCAAAAACATTTTAAGTGGTAAGCAGCACCATTTGGGAAACGCTGATGTTCAAACCTCATTTTCTGCACAGAATGAAAAAAGCCAGCCTATCAGCAATAGTATTGATCATGTCAGTTTTTATAAATTCATTCAGAATATTCATAACGTTTACAAATACTTTGTTTGCTTTCAGTGAGAACTAATCAATGACTTGATGAGTGGGAATAAACAAATGTAACTCAAAACCCAATTTGTGTTTTGGTTGTATAATTTTGTTTTTAAAAACTGTTTAATGAGAGAAGTAAATACTAAATCAAAACACTAATGTGGTTATTAAATGTGTATCTCCTTCAACATGGCCTTGAATTGACATTAAACTATCAAAACAGGCTAATGTCTCACGGAGTGACTCAGGGCTTCAGCTCACAGCAGCAGGAAAGGAGCAGGAATGATCGCATCAGCTGATCTCACGATAATTTAATCACATTAACAAAACAAAAATCAAGACTCTTGTCTATTTCTTCACTTTATTTACACTGAATTTGTAAGTAACTGCATAACTCAAATAATTCAATACATTTTCATTCATAATTTTTGATATCTCACATCTGTAACTCACAGTTTGACACAACTGTGCACACCAAAGAGACTGAATTAATTTAAGACGATGTCGATATCAAATATTACGCAAATATTACCCATATAGTCTTTCTTATTTTACAATTGTACTTTCACTTTCCTCATGCGGGCCTAACCTGCGTGTGACGCTCGGATAAACGCTGAAAAGTTATCAGTAACTTGGAAGAAAGCAAATGTGATTTAAGCTGAGCCAAACTGCGTCACACATGAAGGCAAACAAGTTTTTATTTTAAAAAAATTAAAGGTTTTTACTCACCTGCTGAGAAAAACACAGTCCGACCGGTCGCTTCGATAATAAACAGAAAGACTGTTATGGAAAGCAAAATGAGGCGTTGAGTCGAGTTTGCGGAAGTGTAAAGAAACGTTTATGATTAAGGGAAAACACTTCCGTTTTTAGCTTTCAAAATAAACCTCAACTTGTCAAATTGAATTTTGTTAAATTTTTACTTCAATAAAATTGATCGTCAGATATTAAAATAACATGAGCTTTTGCATGATCTGTATAAATTTTGTTTGAAGTCTCCATCTTTCTCTGTAAACAACAATGTCTCTACTTTGACTGATAAGGACAAATTTACTCCCTGCTCAAGCAATTTGTCTTTTCTGTTATGTCTTTAATCAATAAAATGATGATAAACTGAGTCATGGCCTGATGACTTGACTCTCCTATGCCATCCAAAGTGTTTGTTTGATTTCACCGATATAGAGTTCAATACAATGCTGACCTCACTGCATAAACAAAATAGCTTTTTTGAGGGTCAGTTTCAGTCTGATAGTGTGGCTGGGTTTGAAAAATAGCTAAAAATCTCATAGGTTATCTGTAGCAAATTTTCTTGAAAACTTTGTTGAATCCTTTTTTGAACAGTTCATTTTTTATTTCACTTTGTAAAGCCATTGTGAGGCCAGATAAACAAAATAGTAAATTTGACAAGTCCAAAATTTATTAAAAGAAAGAAAGAAAGAAAGAAAGAAAGAAAGAAAGAAAGAAAGAAAGAACAACATAGGTAATAATTAACTAGTTATTACGACTTAAGTGGTAGTCTCATGTAAAATGTAAAGAAAACTTGTAAACAACCAGCAAATTCTATTTTTAAGGCATCAACAGTTCAATTAGGATTATCCTGAGTTGTTGTGCTTTATATTTTGAAGACCTGTTTGCATGACTTCCGGTCAATCCTGTGCTTGATGCAGCAGTGACTTCAGATGATTTCACACAGTTTCCGTTTCCTTAGAATGACGTCATCGACCATATAACAGATCTGGCTATGAAGAGAGCTGCGTATTAATCGTCATTGTGTGTTTGCACTTCATCCTCATGTCATAGAGATCAGCGAAAGACATACGGATGGGGGCGGGGCCAGCCGTCAGCTGACAGCGGGAATTCCCTGAAGGAGTCACCTTGCTATGAGAAGACTGGAAATCCCCTGATTAAACTGACAGCAGTTTGACGTCAAGCTTCAATAAGTAGATAAATAAATGAGTAAATAAATAAATATCAAACACCAATATATATTGTATGATATGATAGGGTAGCTACTTTAAAGCTGCAGATTTGCCAGTTTAATGTACCAACCCGTATAATCTTGGAACTGTAATCCTTTATTATATGACAAGTTCTCATACTTTTGATATTAATCTCCACTAGATGGCAGTGTGGTATGCTTTTTCTGGTTAGTTTAAACTTTAAAGGGACTGCTTGAGAATCTCACGAGATTTCTGCATCTGAGTCAAAGCAAATAACTGCATATGGCTGAATAACCGGGGGCTACGTATCATCCATATTCATCCATATCCTACTCCATATCCTACTCAGTCCTTCAAAAATATATTTACTTTTTACGTGCATCTAATATTAAAAGAAATCCTGCCAAAGTCCTTTGTGATTCTTTGTCATTTAGCAAACCAGGCTTAAGTCCGGGTCTGGTTTAAGCCTGTAACATAAAACACGTTTTATTAATCTTGATCCACCTAAAAGACCCAGAAAATCCTTTAGAGACACAAATAATTAGCTCAAGATACCTTAGATCAGACTTACAGACTTTTGCAATCCCGTGAGCACGAAAAACTCCTCAGGTACTGCTTTTAAATCTTTCGACCCATCGAAACTCACATCTGACCCTCCAATCTCCTGCAAAAGATAGAACCTCCTCAAGGACACCCTGAAGTACTTGTAATACACTCCTCTACCCTATTGTTCCTACCTTTGTGATGCTCCTGAGTGGGTTCACTGCCTTTGTAAGAAAAGATCATTCTTCATGTCAGAGTGTAGCAGTAACTTCAGATATCAGATGCAAAAGTAATGAAGAATTATTTTTAAAAATTGTTTGTTGTAGTTATGCTTTAATCAATGCCCACGTTTATCGTGAGAGAAAAAAGGAGCTGCCCAGTGGAATCTTAAAATACCTGAGCTGCTCATCAGCCCGTGAATGCAGCACACTCACCGGCGCAGCCTCACTTTCCTGCAGCGGAGTCTAACAGGTTGGAGACGGAGTTTCTGCACATGAATGAAAACTTTTATATTGTGTGAAAAGGTGTGAAGAAGTCTGACTGTATGACTTTAACAACATGTTTTTAATGGACAGAAACTTTTGTTAATTTATTTATCTCTCTCTTTTTTTAAAGTTACATGGCAGACTTAAGGTGTTTTTGAAACTGAACAGCATCCTCTGGCGATTTGTTTGCATGCTTTGTTCACTTGGGGGGACTGTGCATACCTTCTACTTAGAAGAAAGAGAAGAGAAAAAGGAAGAAAAGAAAGACACATGTGCATCACTACAAGGACCAAATACCAATAAGGATTTTTCGGACTTTCCAGGATGTTTTTCTCAGTTTTCCTTCTTGCAACGCTCGGCGTTTTTGCGCATTTGGATACTTTTACGCAGAGCTGTCAGCTCCCCTCCGAGTGGCGGCCGCTCAGTGAGGGCTGCCGCGCGGAGTTGGCGGAGATCATCATATACGCCAAGGTCCTGGCAATCCATCGGGAGCCCCTGGGTGTCGGAACGGGCAGCCTGTTTAACTCTCTGCCCTTTGGGTTCGGCTACGGCTACGAGGGCGCAGAGGAAGGGCTGCTCTATTCAGCCGAAGTGGAGCTACTGTGCGACCAAGCCTGGGGCAGTATGCTGGAGGTACCTTCTGGATCCAGGCTCAACCTGACCGGGTTGGGATACCTGGCCTGTCATTCCCACACCGTGATGGAAAACTACTCGTATTTCTTCTTTCTTAGGTGAGATGCGGTGGATGCACGCTGGTCTCACTTGCAAAAACTATTTTGAACTTACTATTTCTGGTGTTTATTCAATTCATTATTTCGACTTCTGATCACTTTAATTCCGCTTAACTCCTCCTCAGGATGGATGAGAACTACAGCATCCTTCCCCACGGCGTCAACTTCCAAGATGCCATCTTCCCCGACACACCAGAGAACAGGCGCACGTTCTCCAGCCTCTTCCAGTTCTCCAACTGCACCCAGGGGAGCCAGCCGTTCCACACGTTCAGCCCCGAGTGGGACATCCAGGAGGACAACAGGGTGAGTCACCACTTTGATAATAATAATGTCAAATCAAAGGAAAAAAATATTTGGAATCATTTGCAAATTAGACAGTTGTTTGCCATTGAGATATTTGATGCATCCCTGAAAACAAAAATTTATTTCTGTAAGAAAGAAGGTTGAAAATGTGTCAGGTCAACATTTTTAGTTTGTTATTGTGGACAAGCCTGACACCATCGTGTTACCATGGAGATAGTACGGGACTAAGAGATGGAGGGACATGAAGATAATGTACAGGGTGGGTGAATGTGTATGTGAAGTATAGTCATTTCTGCTGATCCTCACCAAAATTCTTATCAGCAGAGTCACAACTCAGCCCAGGATTAGCGTACATACACACAAACACACACACACAGACACACACACACACACACCCCTACACACACAATCTCATTGATCTGTAGAAAACTAAACACATGAACACACATGAATTGATAGTCTCAGCAGATTCCCAGCATTGTTCCGGTGTGATCACATTCCAGCTGGTTTAGGATCAAAGCAACTGCTGATCGGTCGAGGTCCTTCCATCCGTTTATCCTCAGGCATACAGGACTCTGTCGTTTTCTGGGTCAAAGATCAAATAGCAGAGATCCAGCGCTTTGACAGGCAGCCGTTTTCCAGTGTGCACATCATGCATGTTGTAAGGACCTCACCCCCCATGACCTGGGATCAGTTGATTCCAACAGTCATTATCACACCTCCGCCTTAAAACAAGACAGAACAGGGTCGATGGAGATGCAGATACACTTGTCTCCCTCTCGCTGGATGCTGATCAGTTTTCATGGCACACGCACAGATTTCTCATTATGAACATATCTGAGCCATAAAATTAGATCATGCACATTTTTAGGTCACATCCACCGATTTGAACTGAATTTAATGGCACTGTATCTTCACATCTTCTTGTGCGTCTACAAAAGGAACTTGAGGAGACTTTTCTTGGGTCATAAAAGGCATTGTTTTCATGTATCAACTCTAATTAGTCTCTAATCATCTGAGACTTACACAAAGATTGAGTTTTTTCCACTTAATTAAGACTTTTCATATGAGGAAGACTTGATTTATTTTTTATGATTTTTTTCTCAAATTTAAATCTTGATTTAAAGTTTTAAAGTATTTAAAGTTTGACTTTTTTGCCACAGATAATACTTTCAAAACCACTCATATGACGCATGTTAAGCTTTACTTGACATCCAAAGAGGGGGTGTCGCTTGAGTGTAGTGAGCATTGTGGTAACTGTAAATTTTGATGTTGCCTGGGTTTATTGGTAGATGGAAATAGTGAGTAAATCCAAATTAACTTGTACTTAGTTTATATGGACAGTAGATTTGGATTTGAAAGCATTACTGATGCTAGATCTTTGCTTTGGTCTTTTTTTAATTTCTCCTGAACACATAAAACAGATCCAAATAAAACAGTTGAGGTATTCCCTTCAACTTTTCTCTTAACAGTGAGTTAATAATCAACTGGAATATCAGTTTAATAGATATTTGTCTAAAGTTCTGATTATGCCAATGCATTCCTCATTACCACCTAAACAACCAATGTTTACCTTCAGAACAATCCGAACTCCACCATGTTTTTCCCCCCGAAATCCTTTTTGCTTCAACTCTTCACTCAATCAATAAATCCACCCCAGGTTGATATAAACATACTCTTCTGTGGTACCAACAGAATTTAGTTTACCTCTCATACTGCAGCCCCCTTCCCGTCTCTTTAATCTTTCCTCTCAGTAAACTGTTTATTAACTTGAACACGATAAAAGCTGTTTAGACCAGATCTCCCATTTTTTTGTGTATTTGGTTTTATAAATATTGTGTTCTATAGAACTCATTTCCTTAACTATTTTGATTGTTCTTTTTTGAGATATGTCACAATTGTAGGTTTTTTTAGTGTTACCCAGTACTTTCACACCATAACTTCAATACAGTGAGATTATATATGAATACCAAAGGAACCCAGATTTGTAATTAACTTATATTCATGTGTGCGATTGTCACTTAGATCAGTAGGAGAGAGAATTAAAAGGATATCTCAAAAGTTTTCTTAACACTGATCTTACTTATTTACTTACTTGAGGATCATTTAGATTTGAGTCAACCTCAAATCTTCTTAAGGGTCAGAATAACTGATTCAACATAATGGCATCATCAGCAGACGTTGCATGATGCTGACTGTTGCTTGTAGCGTTCAGCATATACGTCATGGCCGATGGTTTCCCCTGGATTTTAAGGGAATTTTTTCCTCCTGCTCAGTTAAGTTTAAAAAGGTGCACAAGATGCAGCGATGCACTGGCTTCCTTTCCGGTACACAAGGTCAGAGGTCAGTCACTCAGGGGTTAAAGGCAATGCTGATTTTTAGAGCGAGCTCTCACATGCAGAGGCTACATCCCTCAGGCAATACAAGACGAAACAGATGTTTCGCTTCAGGAATTTCTGCATGAGAACAAAATCCTGTCAGTAACAATAGAAAATGTCTCATTTCTTTATCCAGAGATCCTTGTTCTATTTTTGACTTACTTGTGCCCTTTGGAGCTGATTTGCATCTTTTATCTTACATCCTTTTCTTTTTCTTTTTTACATGGTGGGAACCTAATGCCTCAACAGACAAAAGAATTACCCCATTATAATTTCCTACCAAAACCTTTAATTAGCTTTCGTTCAAAGCCTCAACTTATTAGTAGCTGTCAGATCCACTTCTTCTATGAGCAGGTCAGAATCTGAGAACAAAAAAATAAGAAAATTGATTATTTTATTTGCTGTAATAATGTTTCAAGGCAATAAATATTAAACTATGAAACATTAGTTCATTACTAACAAAGCAGTGCAACATCTGTAAATATATCTATAAACCACTTTTGTCAACCACGCTGTGTTGGCCACTCTGGCATGAACAGCCCGCCTCAGCTGAGCTCAACCATTTCATCCTCTTCACCCCTGAATTCTGGAGGTAGACTCTGGAGAATCCCACTCTGTGTTTTCATCTTAAAACAGAATCTTATTGCAGTGCAGTCAGTTTACTCCAGTGATGGAACGCCTTGTTTTTCCAGAGATGAAGATGCTGCATCACACTGGGTGCAGCGGAGCATTCTCTACATCCTCTCCACACTGACTCTGTGAACTACTTTGGGGCAGAATCTGGACTCACCTCTGAGCATAACATTCAGTGCTTTTGCCCTCACCTTTCAGGCTTTCTGCGGCTATACCTTGAGATCCTGGTTCTCGTTCCTTCATCCTGACATTGCAATTGTCTTGGATGGCTAATTTTCCTCTGCTGCCTTTCCATGATCATCATGTCCAGTGTTTTGTTCAGTCCACCAGGATCTTAGCTCTTTCATGGGAGGTGTTTCCTATTTTGACCCTGTCTTTGGTCCATATTCTTGCAGTTGCAGTGGACTACGCTGCTTCATGTGTTTTTTTCTCGCCAGTGTCTTAGACCCTGCTGTTAGGTGCTGGATTGTTCCACACATAGCCTTTACATGCCACAGCACCATGCAGTCACATTCCAAAAATACTTTTGTTTATATGTATGTTAATGATTGAACTGTAACCACAGTGAGGGGACACTCCGCTTTTTACTGTCACGTAAACACGTTTGAAAGTTTTCTGACACTCATTAACATTTTATGTGGATGCTCAGAGGGTTCTCTGCACAGTTTACTCGTTTCATTCAGTTGTAAAATGTCAGCGCTCAGGAAGAACATAATGTCAAACTGTGTTTGTGTCTGTCATGTGGTTAAAAAAAAAGGGAAAAACATGCAGAGGCAGAGGAGAAATGCCTCCCTGCGGCTCCATTTTCTGTCTTGTTTTCTTCCTTTCGCAGTTTCCCCTTTGTTCTGTTTTATCTCTTCATCTCTCCCAGTCTTTGTCCGACCTCTCATCCCTTTGCAGACAGAAATTGAGTAAAAGCCTCAAGAAGAAAAGAAGAATAACCCTGACTTCTCCTTGACGTCAGAAATGAAGACACTAAATGTGCTTGGGGTTATACGAGTGTTTGTGGGTTAAAGGCACTCCTGTCCAATTTCTATGGAAAGCTAAAAAGATAAATCAATTCTCCACCTTATTAAGCTCATATTGTTTAAGTGGGAGATGCAGACCGACATCTGGAGATTTGTTTCTGGCACTCTGAATAATAAAGAGAATAATAAAGGCTTTTCCATTTCATTTCATTTAGGTCTGATTTGGGTTTCCATCTGTCTCATTAGCAGCAAAAATGCTCCAACATGATCACCAATTAACCACTAACTGTTATCTCTGCTGTTTGATGCTGGAGTCATTTACACATTTACATAATTGAACCACACATCAAACATGAAAAGAATAGTTTATTGATTTGAGGCATAAAAGAATGGAGGCTTTTTCTGTGTCTGTATGTTAGATAATAATTGATGAGTTTAGCAAACCACGGCATAATTGCAGCATATCATTTCTCTTGCTGTTAACATTTTAATTTCTTGTTTGGCTAAGTTAACAGTATGGCTTCTCCTTTAGCTTTTTCTATTTTCTCAGAAAAGTGTTACACTACACAACACCAAACAATGAAGTGTAATATCTCCATTTTTAAATGCTACACTTTTTACCTACAAAAATGTTTAGTTTTTATCTGTCTTGTCTGCTGTTTTGGTCGACAGTGGGTGTATTAACATTAACATTGTTTAATTTAATGTAATATTCTGGCTCATAACTGAGGGCAACTGTAGGGATTTAGGTCATGGTGTGTTCCTCAAATTGTTCAGATACATGAGTAAGTTTTGGACAGCTGAGACTTTTCTTTCTATGTCACATCACTGCCTTCAAACGTCTCGCTTCACTTTAATTTGAGGTGGTCTCATACATGTGCATGTCTTTGCTTGTTCTTTAAATGCTGTTTATACAGATGACACTTAACAGCAGGCAGGTAACACCCGGATGTTTTAACAGGTGTGTGCATTCGTGTGTTTAAGAGATCCCACTGAGTGGCTTCCTATGAGCATAAGAATGAAAAAGAAAAAACTGTAAAAAAAGGAAAATATCATGTAAAGTTTTTATTTTTTATTTTTAGTGAACTGAAAGAAACAGTTTTGACTATCAGCATATTTTCTCATCTTTTTATGATGAATGATATAAACACCTATTTTTTCTACTACCTTTTATCTAGTAAGTTAAAGAGTACGTGATTTTCAACGTAATCAACATTTTTATAATTTTTCTGTATTTATTATGAAGTGGACATATATTGTAATAGGTAGATTGATTTTGGTTAGAACATTGTCCCCACTACTAGATCATCACCCAGCTCTAACCTGACATATTCTTATAGTAAATATGAAAAATTAACCATGTAAACAGCTAAAATGTGCATTACTTGTTAAATGTTCAGTCAAGTTATTCTAATACTAATATAAAGATTTTCATATCAATATAAAAATCTAATATGAAGGGGAACCAACACACTAGTTCAACCGTATTTCCTCATATATAAATAAATAAAAAGTGTATATTTATTTGCAGATTGTGAATATTCTATAGTACATGGTACCATTTCAGACATTGTGTTTATTTATTTTTATTGTGATTCCCTATGATAAAGTGCATTTATATGACAAGTGAACCAAAACTTTCCATGATGGAGCTATAAGAATATTCTTCCCCATTCTCCCTCCCTCAGGTTAGCTCCAGTCTACCAATGACATGGAAAACTATCACCCATATAGTTTTAAAGTGTGTGACCTGATCCTTATAATGTGATGAGAAGTTCAGTGAGGTTATTTATGCTGTACAGACACCTACACATACAAGGGAACACAAAGAAACCACATAAATGCTTGTCTTGTGTTTTTGAACTGGGAGTCTGTGTAGAGACATAAATAATGAGGGTAAAGACTCCTACTTTAATTCTCCTCTTTCATTCCTTATAAGTACTTTAGATTTGTTAAAGGTAAAACAACATTAACAGCACCACTGAGATCCAAACTTAAACTCAAAACTTAGTGTCTTTATCTTAAATTCTCCAAGAGCCTGTTGGGAAGATCCCATCACCATCTGATGGGATGACAACTGGTAGTTTACAACGGTTTGGTTGGCCTGTTAAGAAAACAAAGCTTCCTGTACGCTTACGTAATCCATTACTATTCTTCTTCTCTCCCCCAGCTGCTGTGTTCCTCCGTGCAGATGGCACTGTTCGATGAGGAAGAGCGTGGTCGGAAGCTGCAGGATCGCCTGGCAGCTGCAGAGAGGAGGAACCGGCAGCTGAAGGAGCGCGTTCGCAAGGTGAAGCGCTCGCTGAGAAACGCCCGCAAAGCTGCACGCAAGGCAGAGCAGGAGGCGCAAGAGTTGCAAGAAAAACTGAAGGCTGCTGAGAGGAGGTTGGGAGTTCACCTCAATGCCATAACGCAGGAGGAACCTCCACTCGGGGGTTACACAAGTGCAGCGATACGCCAGAGGATTCAGCTTTAACTCGTATCACCTTGCAACTCTCATTGATATGAACTGAAAAGTGATTATGGAGACTGCTGGGCAGTCTTTATGCAAAAGGCCAACAAATGTCATGTATGACTACGCAAACTTTTAAAGTATCAGTCTAGATTGTCATGTAAATAAACTATCCATCCATCCATCCATCCATTTTCTGAACCGCTTAATCCAAGTGGGTCGTGGGTGTGCTGGAGCCTATCCCAGCTATCAAGGGGCGAGAGGCGGGGTACACCCTGGACAGGTCGCCAGTCTGTCGCAGGGCCCAACTACAGTTAGTCATATTAAACTAGCATCAGACACATGTAATTCTGACAAATGATAATGTAAAATTATTTCATTCATTTCATTGGTTTGAAACTTTTTCTGTAAAAAAAAGCTAAATAAATGTTTTTTTTATGGTACAGAAAGGTTTCAGATGCGTTGAGACAATTACATTTATTATTATATGGGAAATTATTCTACTGTTTCATGACAACTGAAAATCAGCAGTTGCACATCGCAGCGTGGTGGACTATGTCCTCAACTAAACTGGACAAGCTGGACCAGTGGAGAGTATCTGCACCAGCGGGGGGACGGCAGGTTTAGACGATGTGAAACAGGGACAAAAGGCTGCAGTGTGCCACATGACAGCAGGACTGGACTGGAAACCAGTGACACCAGTTGTGGATGGAGCAGAACAAAAAGCAGCCAACGTGTTTCAGTAAATCTCGGCTACTTTTCCTACTTTCCTTATTCCCGGAGTTTCTCCAGACTTTTGCACAGTATTGTCCCCCGAATTAAGAATCCCGCTTTCCTTCCTGTGACGGACACAGAATCAGGAGTTCTTCATGATAACTTTTCTACGTTTAACATTATTTCTGTTCTTCAGTTTAATGGTTGAAGATTAACTTGGATAATTCTCTTTTTTTTTTCCCGGTCCCTGAGACGTCCTGACGGAGGCAGACATTGTTTCTAATACTCAAGGAAAACAGAGGAAGTGCTGCTGATGTGTGGAGAGGATGGAAGCTCTTTAGTTTATTTTTGGATGTTTCTGAATCTACAGGGATTCCTTCTGGTTTCCAGCTGGGACCGCTAATGGTCTCCATCTGTAATCTGTGTGATCTGCAGGAGCACGATTTCTTCCTCCACCTGCAGCCTCTAGCATCCACCTTGTGAAAATAAACACAGCTCCATCTCTTCACCCACCTTCCATCTCCTGATTCCTTGTCTTTACCTGCTTATTCCACTGCTGGGTCATGGTCGGGGGTGGAGCCTAGATGAGAGACAGGGTCCAGATGGACAGGTCACCAGTTTTAAAAAATCTGCAGATAAAGTGTCACCTCAATCGTCTCCATGGTAACGCCCTGTCTTCAGCTGCAGCCTCCGTCATCTTGCATCTATCTCCATTAACTTGAGGTATTTTTATCTTCCTCTACCTGCAGCCGGGATTGTCCAGTCATCTAGATCAAGCAGACAAACTCTCCTGATGAAATAAACGGCCCGATAATGAAATGTAAAAGTTTTTCTGTTCATTCCACAATTATCTTCATCAAAACCCAGAATAACAGATGTGTCTGATTAAAGCTGTCTGTTAACTCTGACTGTGGTCATGAGTTGTTTTCCTGTGTGTCAAGCAGAGGTTGGAGATTGTGCCATCGCCAAGTCATCTCCATGCCATGAATTTGTTGTGCCCAGCCATTTAAAAGGGGACGTAGCATGCAAAATCCACTTTTTTAAGCCCTTAATACCTGTTTTTATCTTTTTCGAGCATTCAGGAGCGCAGAAAAATGTAATTTATTTACTTCCGGTGCTGCGTATATATCTTATTATTCTTTTTGGGTGATATTTTTCAGTCTGTTTAGTTTTCTCCATTGTCTATTACGTTTTCTTGTCTATTACGTCACTGTATTTGCTGCGGTTCCGCTAAATGCTCGTGTTATTTTTGAAAACATTCTCTGCCGATCGTTAGCGGCTGAAAGGCTAAGGGGGCGGAGTCGAACCGAGAAAAAACGCTCTGTAACCAAAAATGAAATATCTGTTCAGATTTAAAGAGGCAGCATCAAATCGAGCTGCTCTCATTGACTGTAAAGACACACCTCAGAACAGCGTTAAGAAGAGGTGGGTGGAGCTATATTTACAAGGCTTTAAGACCAAAGGATTGCAGTTTTACCTATATAAACCATAAATTAATGATTTACATGTGAAAAGGAAGGATTTAAAAGCATGATATATTTCCTTTAAGCAGGTGATTCCATTCAGCGCAGGTTGGTTCACTGGGATGGTTGATTGAAATGACCCACTTTAGTGGCTGAGCAGAACAAATTCATGGCATGGAGATGACTTGATGATGGCACAAACTCCCACCTCTGGTGTCCAGTCTGTCAAGCAGGAGGTATTACTTCACACCAGCAGAAGAAAATAACTTATCAGTGTTTAATGTTTCTCATCTGTTGAAATAACGTTTGTATGAAAAGGCTATGTTGGACTTTTTATTTATTATTTGATCATGAAGGCTTATTGTATTTTTCTGTTGTATTATATGTTCAGTATATTCTTTGGGGTTTGCTGCCATTGGTTTGAGAAAAATCGTAATTTTTTGTTTGTTTTTGTTTGTTATGATGGTGCAGAAATTGACAAAAGAAACTTTTAATTTTGAATCTCTTGACAAGGCTAAATTTATCTTCTGATTTGCAGGACAGACACAAGCCAGCACAAAAACCACAAAGATGAGAGTGCCGTTTATGGAGGGAAAGAAAGGCTGTTTTTAATCTTCAGGATTACGTTTTCATACTGGGATATGAAGTGGAAATGAGGTCCTTATTGTAGCCTTAATTCTTGAGATACCTGCAGCCGATTCTGAAGTGTTTACTGAATTTGGACAAATTTTTAAATCCAAACAAGTTTCACATTTTGTGGATTCAAGACCAGCAAAGAAAACAAAATCAAAATACATTTTGTTCATCTTGAGGTTTATTCACTTGAAACTTTTAAGATAAAATATAAAGCACACCATTAGATTAACAGTCTTTTTTTAACAGTGTAGAACATCGTAAACATAAGAGCAATTAAAACAGCCTGAAATTATTCAATTTTAGATGAATGGATAAGTAATAGATGTCTTAAATAACCCATCATCAAACCCAGAAACCAGTGGCAGTACTTGGGGCGACCCAGGAGACATGGAGGCCCGGTTCCCTCTGCTGCATCACTTCAGTTTCATGCACAGATGAATTGATTTTCTGTTATAGGTTTTTAACACGTCTTGTCCTAATGCGCATGCACGGGAGGGGAATCGAGTTATTCGATTTGTGAGTAAGATATTCTGCTGCTTCCAGATTTCTCTGAGAGGGACATGTACACGTAGGAATATAGCTGCCGATTGCAACTCTCTCTACATTAGATTTAGTCGTACGGTGATTTTGTCAGATGAGATCGTGGTACTAAGATCAGGACTCCATCACCGCAGAGAGGCAGAAGAGTTTAACATACAGACGAATATGAGGAGCGTTTAGGTCCTATTTTGACATTTAACCAAAAAAAATGGCAGCAGCTTTATTGGGATTCCAGCTGTTTTGCTATTTTCTTACAGTTAATTTTACATGAAGACCTGCTGCTTTCACTCCGCCACCACCAACCTCCCATCACCCGTACTAAGCATCAGACTGCCCATCAAACCTGGAGTTATCTGAACCCAAAGCGGATTATCTGGGTGAGTTTGTACGGATCTCATTGGTGCGATTTAACTTGCATGAACACATTTACATGCATCTTGAAAAGTTTACAGCCACATACGAAAATGTATTTCTTCAGGAATGCTGGGTTTGCTAGAATGACTATCAACACCTGCAAAAATTTAAATGAGCTAAAAGCAAAGTAGCAAATGATCTATTTTAAAAAGTGCTGACCCTGCATAACACTTCTTTTTTTAGTTTTTGCAAAATGCAGCGTAATATTTTTATATATTTTTACAAGATCCTTTACAGTTTGTATGTCACCAAAAACCAAAAAATACAGAGACGAGGTGGAACAAGCAGTGCAGGATTTGCATGTAATGTGGTGGAAAAAAACAGTGCAACACACACACACAATGGAAAGTTTTGTCATGTGTTTAAGTTGCAAAGTTGTCAGAGTTTTGAAAAGATGCGAGGCAGGTTCCAGGTCAGGGTGTCAACGAAGGCTGGAAATGCTATTACAAGCGTCTTCAGCTAAAGCTGCTGAGATTATGGCGACTAAACCTCTGACCTGAGCATATTCATGTGTGTGGAGTATTAGGTAATGATAACAGGAGGATCCAGCATGTATCTGTCCTCTGGCACCAACAAGTGGAAGCTCTGCAGGCCAAATTTGACTCGTGTCAGTCCCAGGAGCCATTATACTGGATTCCTGCGATCAGTGATTGATGCACGATGATCTGAAGCAGAAAATCATGTCTCCGGATATAAAACAACAACTTTTTAAGATAACTAAAAATATGGTCTCCTTTATGTGTTCATTGCAGACAGTGTTGGGGAGAATACTTCCAAAATGTATTTAGGTACAGAATACTGAATACCCACTTTAAAATGTATTCTGTATCGTATTCCGTTACATTCCTAATTTTAGTACTGTATTCTAAAT
>JAVQJG010101933.1:0-10205 GCA_036024015.1 Craterocephalus amniculus
TGAGGACCGTGACATGCGGAAATTATCACGCCATTCCTCGGGAAGGACGATTTCCTGATCAAAGCTGGCAGTGCGTCCCGGTCTGATCCAAAACCCGCGTCGGCGTCTTCGGACATTCCTCCGAGGTGGATTGGTTCGGTGGCGCTTTATAACCGTCCAGTAGTTAAGCTCGTTAAAACAAGCAAGCAAGCACAAAGTGCCTGGACAACAGACAAGGCTAACTGTTTCAGAATGTAAACACAGGTCACACATGTGAGGTCGGGGCATTTTGGTCATGGACAGTGACGTTTTGGACCATAAAACTCCGGTTATTAATGTCCACACGCAACCACTTAAAACGGAGAATTCACAAATCTTCACTTTGGCCGGAGGTATTTTTAAATAATCGTTTTTGAGCTGTAAATCTGCGTTTATGTGTGGATGATAGGCCGAATCGTAGAAAATATCTTCGTTTTTTGAAATACCCTGCTACGTGTGGACAAGGCCTTAAACTTACAGGTAGATTTTCTTTGTTTCACAAGATAATCTGAAAATTTTACAGACATTAAGTAACCTTCAGTATCCCAAAGTACCACAGAGAAAAAGTGGTTGAGACCAGATCTTCTCAACGGGGCAGTACAGCCCCCCAGGGGGCGTTCAGAGACTGTGGGGGAGGGATAACTGGGAATAGAATATGACGTTCATGTTCTACTGGTGATAAAATACGTCATTTACGTTCTACTGGGGATAAAATACAACATTTACGTTCTACTGGGGATAAAATACGACATTTACATTCTACTGGGGATAAAATACAACATTTACATTCTACTGGGGATAAAATACAACATTTACGTTCTACTGGGGAAAAAATACGACATTTACGTTCTACTGGGGATAAAATACAACATTTACATTCTACTGGGAATAAAATACGAGGTTTATGTTCTACTGGGAATAAAATATTACGTTTATGTTCTACTGGTATAAAATACAAGGTTAACGTTCTACTGGGAATAAAATACGACGTTTATGTTCTACTGGGAATAATAAACAAGGTTAATCTTTAACTGGGAATAAGATGCACCTTGAGGAGATTCTGGTTTCATCTAGTTACATATTTTTGTTGGAATGTCTGGCCTGTAGTGTGTTATACTGTAAGTATAACACTGGAAGTGTTTTAATTTTGCAGGTGTAAAAATAATTCATAAATGATTCATAAAAGGTTTTTCAGAGCCTTTGAAAAACTCTCACATCATTAAGTTTACTGGCAGTTATGCAAGTCTTTAAGTTTTGACTTTATAATGGTGTTTCTGGGTGCATTTTAGTTTTCATAAAGTAATGAGAAGAGTCTAATAACTGGGGCAAGCATGAAACACATGGAACAAGGGTTTCTGCGGTCTCAGGACACCGATACATGACCTTAGTTTAAAGCACAAAGAGTCGTTCTTAAAAATCACCACCCATTCATGCTTTCCTGGAATTATGATGAAATATCCTTGAAAGCTTTTGCAATGTATTGAATGTCAGCCATTAATGTAAAACTGGAGGGTGTTGCATGAGCTTCCCGCAGTGTTTTCTGGATTTAAGCTCCTTTTCTTCTTCTGCAGCTATAAGAAAAAAGACAAAACACAGAAGGAAGGAAGAGAAAGGCACCAGTGGCTTCTCCACTCTGGTCTTAACACAGTGCATCATGTCATTATTAGCATCAGATAAGCACGGTGGTCAGTGTAGGAAGGTAAATTTTATGCTTAGAGATGAGTTTATTTTTTTATCTATTTACTTTTAAAGCTCTAAACATGTTTATTTATTATGATTTTCTGTTTTTAAGCCATGCTATTGGTATTATTATCAAAAGGTGCATAGAGCAGCTGTATACCAACTCACACTTCTCCCAAGCACCAACACAACTAAACAATTAAAATGAAAAAAATTGCTTTGTTCTGTTTAACTTTATTTCATGTTTTTGTTTTATAACAGGTTGAACCAAAACAGTTGAACTGTGATTTCACTTTTACAAAAAAACTAAAGAAAAACGGCATTTATCTGATTTGTGTTTTAAGTAAAAAACTAAAAATTTAAATGAAAGTTTTTCATTTTTGCTACTGAAATGGAATTCAAACTGTTTGTGGAACAGGAAACAGAGTCACTAACACCCGAAGATAAAACCTGTTTTATTTAAACATTTTACGTTTTCCTCCCACTGCATTTTTCCTGCAACGATGTCTCAAAGCAGATTTCCTGAGGAAGACCTGCAGTTTGCTGGCTGGATGCTGCAGGAGATGAACTGATCCAGACTGAGGAGCTGTGGAGAAGATGGAGCGGCCTCTTACCCGAGCCGGTCGTCCTGCATCCATGAGCTTCTTTCAGCTGCTGTCTGTTCGCTCAGACACAATCTGCCTCCAAACCGGGGAAATCTGGGCTCTATACGCATGGAGGCTCCAGCTGTGGTGCAACACAGAGGGAGTACATCCAAGGCATGCAGGCTGTACTACAGCATAGCTAATTAATAAATGAACACATGATAGATAAAATGAATTAATCAGTGGAAAAATGGATTCCATCAAAATAAAATTGTTACTTATCTCATTCTTGCAAACTCCCAGTCTGGTGCTGGTGGCCGCAAAAAGTGTGAAACTGCTGCTCCCAATGTTGAGGGTCAGGATTACTGCTCGTTCAGGATTACGGTGCGATCAGGATTACTGCTCGTTCAGGATTACGGTGCGATCAGGATTACTGTGCGATCAGGATTACGGTGCGATCAGGATTACGGTGCGATCAGGATAACTGCTCGTTCAGGATTACGGTGCGATCAGGATTACTGTGCGTTTAGGATTACGGTGCGATCAGGATTACTGTGCGATCAGGATTACGGCGCGATCAGGATTACGGCGCAATCAGGATTACTGTGCGTTCAGGATTACGGTGCGATCAGGATTACGTCGCGATCAGGATTACGGCGCAATCAGGATTACAGCGCGATCAGGATTACTGTGCGATCAGGATTACGGCGCTATCAGGATAACTGCATGATCAGGGTTACTGCGTATTCAGGATTACTGCGCGATCAGGATTATTGTGCTATCAGGATTACTACGTGTTCAGGATTACTGCACGGTCAGGATTACTGCGCGATCAGGATTACTGTGCGATCAGGATCAAGCTGCTCAGGTTGGTCGGTCTCCTGGACATCACTCTTGTTTTCAAGCTATGCCACAAGTTCTCGACAGGATTTAAGTCAGGACTCTGACTTGGCCTTTCTAGCACTTTGACATCATTGTCCTTAGACCATTTCTTCACTATCTTGGCAAAAAGTTTGGGATCAGTGTCCTTCTGGTGCTTCCAGTATTCGCCGAGCTGGAGTTTCTCAGCGCATTCCTTCACATTTTCATCCAAGATCCTGATGTAATCCTCTTTTTCCATGGTTCCTTGGATCTTAAAGGAAAACTCCGCCCTCAGAATGATGTGCCTTCATGTGTTTACTCACCCTCATGCTGATTGACATGTTGGAACACTTTCTTGATATTCATCATGTAGCCGGAGATATTGGGAGGTTTACATTTTGCCTCTCTTCCGCTACGATGTTGAATAGAGCCCGGTGAAAAAAGTCCACAAAAACTTGTCAATATTCCTCCATACTGCTCGTCCAATGCAGTCCGTGGGTCCTGAGTGGGTAGTGTCCAAAATTTACTCGCAACGGCATCATTTAGTATATTTTTAGAGCCCAAACCGTTAGCCTGCTAACTTCCTGCATGACGCTGGATGCATTGGCGGCCGGGGGTATATATATATGTATATATATACACACACACACAAGTGTCTGTAGAAATTGTGTGACCGGTTTGTGTTTCAGGGTTTCTTTTCGCACATCATTTAAGTTGATTTAATTGAATTGAATGCATGATGAGGAAGCAGCCCTCCTCCTCCTCCTCCTCCTCCTCTGTGCCGAGCCGTGAGCTGAAAGAGTGGATGGAGAGGCAGTCCGCTGAGGATCGGACTCCCCCATTCAATCTGTTCTATCCACCGCCAACAGAATAGATTGCTTTTTAAATAGACTGCTTAGCTGGGAGCCTCCGGTGTGGACTCTTCTCATAGCTGCCTTAGTTTAAGAGAGCGGCAGCAAGTCTGGTAGCTCCTGCTGTTATCCAGAGACAGGACGGGGAATCGGCCAGATATCGCCCGTCTGCGCTGTAAAGGAGAGGGACAGGGAATCGGCCAGATATCGCCCATCTGCGCCGTAAAGGAGAGGGACGGGGCATCGGGAATCGGCCAGATATCGCCCATCTGCGCCGTAAAGGAGAGGGACGGGGCATCGGCCAGATATCGCCCATCTGCGCCATAACGGATAGGGATGGGGCATCAGCCATTCCATTAGGAGTGGCTTTGCAAACTGTTATATTCAGCTAGAGATGAGAGTGTTAATCTGAAGTTAAGACAAAAAGTCATTATATGACAACATTCCTCCATTAGGAGCAATAAGCTGATAGACCCAAATGACCTCGCTGTCAAACCAGGTTTGAAGAAACAGAGATTTACCAAGATGCTTAATGACTTGATTATTCCAAATGTAACAGCGGTTAGGCGAGAAATTGTGCTTGTAGACCAGTCTCCCGGAGAGCAACGCCTGCTTGTGGAAATCTGAGAGCTTGATGGCAGCTTGTCCGGTTTATAGTTGCATTTCAATAAAAACCAAGCACCTCCTATTAAACTAAAGATGTTCTTTGGAATAATATTCCATATGTTGTTGATATTCAGAAGGGGACAACTCTTTCATGGGAGCAGGACAGATTTATTAATATTCAATTTTAAACCGGATACCTCTGAGAACTCATTAATGCAGTCAAAAACCCTGCTTAACCTCTGAATGACTATTAATAAATAAGTATTAATAAGTCCTTCCTTTATGGGAGGAAGTGGTTCCTTTATGGGAGGAAGAGGTTCCTTTATGGGAGGAAGTGGTTCCCCTATGGGAGAAAGTTGTTCCTTTATGGGAGGAAGTGGTTCATTTATGGGAGGAAGTGGTTCCCCTATGGGAGGAAGTTGTTCCTTTATGGGAGGAAGTGGTTCCTTTATGGGAGGAAGTGGTTCCTTTATGGGAGGAAGTTGTTCCTTTATGGGAGGAAGTTGTTCCCCTATGGGTGGAAGTGGTTCCTTTATGGGAGGAAGTGGTTCCTTTATGGGAGGAAGTGGTGCCTTTATGGGAGGAAGTGGTTCATTTATGGGAGGAAGTGGTTCCTTTATTGGAGGAAGTGGTTCCTTTATGGGAAGAAGTGATTAATTTATGGGAGGAAGTGGTGCCTTTATGGGAGGAAGTGGTGCCTTTATGGGAGGAAGTTGTTCCTTTATGGGAGGAAGTGGTTCATTTATGGGAGGATGTGTTTCCTTTATGGGAGGAAGTGGTTCATTTATGGGAGGAAGTGGTTCATTTATGGGAGGAAGTGGTTCATTTATGGGAGGAAGTGGTTCCTTAATGGGAGGAAGTGGTTCCTTTATGGGAGGAAGTGGTTCATTTATGGGAGGAAGTGGTTAATTTATGGGAGGATGTGGTTAATTTATGGGAGGAAGTGGTTCATTTATGGGAGGAAGTGGTTCATTTATGGGAGAAAGTTGTTCCTTTATGGAAGGAAGTTGTTCCTTTATGGGAGATAAGATTTGTAATACTAATAGCTTGGTTAAAATACTAGAAATATTCTATTAAACCCTATGTTAGAGTTTACAGTGCTACAGAGGTTTAGTCGTTTCCCTGCGGTTTCGCGGCTGTTTGATGGAGACTAAATCCGACTCTATGGTGAGTCTCCGAGGCGATGAAAGGAAACTCCTAACCTGTTGTGGATCGCTGATCTGGTCTTATTTGTTTTGGACTTTATTTGGCTTTGATGAACAAAGCTGGGAACTGATTAGAAAAAGGAAAATGAAAAATAAAACACACATCCCTTTTAAATGTTAATTGCTGCTGATATGTAAGTAAATAACTGGATTTCTATCTTTCTATCCACATTAATAAGGATTAACTTTGCCTCCTTTGTACATTCTAGATGAAGTTTTATGGAAATATACACATTTGCTTTTGCTACATTTGTTACTTTAAATGCTTTTCTCTTCTTTTTATCCCCTCTGCTACATATTTCAGTCTGCAGAGAAAGTAAAGATGATGAATAATTAATTGGTGGCAAAGCTGAACATTTCCTGTGGCTATCCGGCTACTATCCTTCCCACCATTACAGTCAATTTCCCTTAATAGTGTGCTTAATAAATAATGAGCCTGTAAACTCCTCCTCTGTAGCATCACTAACTGCATTAGAAAGAAACTTCCATTTTCTTCTACCATTATTTGGCTTTATTTTTGCTCTGAAGTTAAAAAGCATCTCCTGGAAACAGTAGCTAATCAGAGACAGTGTCTGGTTACATTGCCAGTGGTTTGGGTCTGCTACGCTTTGTGAGTCTAATTAATGTGGTTTTAACAGGATTACAAGAGATAAAATGTACTCAGATGCTGGGGGTGTTTGCGGCACAAATTAAATAGGATGTAATATGCTAATCTGCAGCTCGGTGATGAGAGGATGAAAATAGTAGATCAGTTAACTAATGCAGAGTGATCCCTCTCAGGTCGTCATCATACAGTAACATCAGAAATATTTTTTTAAAAAGTCATGAAAATAGTTTTCATTAAGATGATTTTTGATTGATGACTAGTTGTTTGCATCCTTGGCTTTCTAGTAAAATCCTGGTATTGTTTTATTCTTTTCATTTAATTAGTTCAGTGCAGAACAAACATACATTTTAGTTCCATGTGATTGTAATGCTTAAAGTCTGATTGGCCCATCAGGGATAATGAAATACATAATTATTTTATTTAAAAAAAGGAATTCATTGTCAACTATGTGTCTAGCTTTAGGCCGTAATCATCATAAAACCGGGCTGCTTTGGGTGAAATCTTTGGAAATGAGTAGCTGAAGAGGTGTAACAGTGTGCCACCATCACGCTGCCATACGTATGTTGTTTCCAGGTGATGTCCAGTTATTTTTCAGTGCAGTCAGCGAACAAATAAAAAATATAAAACTGCCAAACGATAAGATGTTTAAGGACATTTACAAATAAAACTGCAGTAAATTCTCCAATAAAATATTCTTAAATGAAAAAAAATGCATAAATAGAGATATGGTCCCTATTTTAATGGACAGCGTCGGCACATATAGGTTATAAGGGAGGGAGGGAAAATAAAGACTATTTTCAGTTGTAGAAATAAGTCTAAATAAAGTGTTATTAAGTATTAATGTAATCCACAGTTCACTGTTTGCATTCAAAATAAAACATTAATGGCATGTAGGCTTTAAAAGATGAGCATGATTAGCATCAAAGCTAAAACATGTCTGATAATTTAAAAAAATTTCACATAAAGTCTGGATTAAGAGTAAAACCCCTCAATCATTACCTCCGACAAGGAGGTGACGTTTTAGCCAGCATTTGTTTCTTTGTTTGTCTGTCAGTGTACAAGATACTGTAACTCTAAAGGTTATTGATGGATTTCGATGAAACTTTCAGGATAGCTTGGGAATAATGCAGGGAAAAATCGATTCGATTTCGGTGAAGATCCAGAAGAGATTACGGATTCTGGATCACTTTGATATTTTCGTTAACATTGCAGTCAGTGGACCTTGGCAGAGGTCTGCGCTCTCCGGATGCTTTTCTAGTTTTATTTACTTTATAGTGTCATTGTTAAAAACAAGAGTTGTCAGAAAAATAATTTCTACAGCTTTTTTAAAATACAAAATACAAAGGATTTAAACTTCAAAAAAAGAGCTCCAATGGTCTCTAGGGGCGTAGCTACAGGACGAAGGGATCTCCTAAACGCACGATAGCCATAAAGTTCTCTATAGAGCACCAGGGGAGTCATTGAAAAAGCAATAGGCTAAAGCAATTTCATGCTGATTAATTAATTGTGAAATAAAAACGTAGATTACTAAATATAATTTCAAATTTAACAATTAATTCATATAAAAAGAAATGGAATTTCCAAAGTATTTTACTATTTAAAGTGGAATTATGAAATGGATATAGGAATAAAGGAATTAAATAATGTATATATTAATTCATCATTAATTTATCATTAATCATTAATCATAAATCCTGTGATTTGAACATGTATTTTCTAAATCCAGAGTTAAATGACACAATTTATAAATCTGGTTAGAAATGCCTTTCTAAATCATATATTTTTGAAAAAGTTATTTCCTTTTCCATTTCCATTTTTTGTCCCTTTCGTATTTTCAAATCCTTTTTGCAAACATGTTTCTAAATGCTTTACCACCTTCAGCTTTTCCGTGACTCTTCATGGCAGCAGCCATTGGACGATACAATGTTGTTGTTACTGAAAGAGTTTTTGGATTATTTAGCCTTTTAACAGTCAAAAGGTCCAAAATAAAAAAAACCTTCTGAAATAGTAGCAGAGTGCAAAAGTGTTAGAGTCCTGTTCAGATGTGGAAAGTAAACATTTACATATTTACTCCCTACTGTAATTCTGTAATAGTTTTTGTGAGTAATTTATGATGCACAAAGAGCCTGAAACGCACCAAATACACTCGTAATTGACGCAGAAGACGGACGAAACTTTCCGTGCGTCTGCGTATCCGTCATCTGCGTCGAGCATAAATGGGCCTTTAGAGCATTGCACCACTGAAAACAGCGGTCAGCTCAAAAAAATTCCCAAACGAACCCCCAACAACAGGCAGTCAGAAGGAGGAAACGATCGCCACCAAGAATATTTTATTGTTACAAGGTAAGTCTGTTGGTCAGAAATGTTGTTGACTTATTAATAAATGAATTAATTTATTGAATGAAAGACAGAGACAGAGAAAGAAAAAGAGTTAGCCTAAAGGGATATTCACTTGTTATGTTTTCTTGTGTTTAAAAACAACAACAGCCTACTCAACATGCCTATGAGCAGTGTTGGGAAAGTTCACTCATTTTAAAATGAACTAGGTTAGGTCATATTTCAAAATGTTTAAACCAAGTTCAAACTTCCAAAAATACAAATTATGTTGCTTTGAGCTATTACCCTCAGAATCCTGGCTTTTTCCAATCCGTGCTTCTCATACAGTCCACACTGTATCAGCAGCAGCTTTCATCCCTACAGTCTGTTCTCAGACAACATGAAGAGAAACTTGACGGTCTTCTAAAAAAAGTATTTATCTTTCATCAAAAAAACGCATCAAAAATTTATGAATCAAGTTTTTTTTAACTTGTTTGGCTAAAAAATATAGAAATGTTATAGAACTTTACTAAAGCTGATAGAAGTAGCAACAACAACCTTCAGCCTAAATAAATAAGAAGCTAAATAACTTTTCCTACCTGGATCATCGCTGATCTTAAAAACAAATTATTTTAAGATACTATATGTTTACAGAAACTGAGACAGAGGTGCAGTGGTGCTGCTGCCTTCACTGGATTTTCCTCCTGCTCTGCAGTTTGATGAAGCATCAACCATCTCCCTCTGCGCCACTGCTCCCTTTGTACATTTTCTGTTTCTACACTGGCATTTCTTTTATTTCATTCAAATATTTGCACAGTTGAAACATCTGGCCGTGCATCTCTAAATGTTGTTTATAAATGCTGTTAAATCAGATGTGAAGTTTAAAGCCACAGCAGTCACATGACCTCAGTTAGCACATTTTTTCCTTCCTTCTTTCAGGATCAGAACAGCTGTTGTTCAGTAAACGTGATGTTTTTACAAGTTAGTATGAAGCAAATTACATCTACGTATTATAAACAACTTCAGAGAAAACAAGAATCAAACTGGTATCGATTGATATCGGCTGATCCTCGAGTCGGAATAAGTGGTATCGAACCGTCCCTAGTAGCTTCCCCTCTCTTTTCGTTGTTTTAAATCTGATTTCCTGTTTTATTTTGTAGCTGCAGCTCCCTCCATGTGTCCCCAGACGGGATCTTTTCCATGTCGCTTCGAGTCCAGAGACCAGGTTTTCGGTAACGAAGCGCTCCGGGTTTCTGTCAAACACGTAAACATGAACCACTTCTCACGCGGAGTTCGTGGAAAAAGCGAAACTCTAACCCATAAAGCTGCAAACGAAGCTTTGAGTCTGAGCTTTACGGCCTGGTGGAGCCGCACAGCGTCCCACAATCCCCTGCTGCTGATTCAGATTTATCACCAATCAATCAATCATTCAGCTGATCGATGCACACACACACACACACACACACACACACACACA
>JAVQJG010101936.1:0-11916 GCA_036024015.1 Craterocephalus amniculus
AGATAGATAGATAGATAGATAGATAGATAGATAGATAGATGGATGGATGGATGGATGGATGGATGGATGGATGGATGGATGGATGGATGGATGGATGGATGGATGGATGGATGGATGGAAAGGGGTATGTACATACCTGTGATGCTAACGATGCTAGAGGGGGTGGGACGGTCTCGTCCCTGGACCTTCCTGTAGATGTCTCTACCTGAACAGGTGAAAACAGACGGATTCTACTGAAACCAGAACATTCTGCTCATCAGAACCTGAGAAGATCCTGAAGCATCACAGCACATCTGGATCGTGATGAATCAGATTCCTGCCATGCTGCGACGGACAGAATCTGCAACAAAGTGACTCCGTCAAACATGATGAGGAATGTTTGTAATGAAACCAAAGCTGGGCAGAAACACCTGACATGAGTGGGTGGAGTCTGAGGCTTAGACTGTGACTGTGAAAGGCTGTGAAACTGAGCATGTTCAGTGAGACACATCTTCCATGTCATTAGTCACGAGGCATAACCAGTCTGATTGATTGAGGCAGAGAGCAAATCAGGGTGCAGCGTGAATGCAGCTTAGACATCGCTATGTCTAAGACTGTGATATCGCTAGGTCCAAGCTAGTGACATCAATACATCTAACCTAGCAACATCCCTAAGAGTAAGATACAGACATCGCTACATTTAGGCTAGTGACATTGCTACACGTAAGCTAGTGACATTGTTTGATCGAAGCTAGTGAGATCGCTATGTCTAAGGTTGTGACATTGCAACGTCCAAGCTAGCAACATCGCTGCGTCTACAGTCAGTTAGCGATATAGTTACGTCTTAACGAGCGACATCGCTAAATGTAAGCCAGCTACATCAACTCAACTTTATTCATAAAGTGCTTTAAAACAACCTCAGCTGAAACAAAGTGCCGTACCAAATAAGCAGAACAACATGAGGGAAAAAAACAATTACCAGTGAAATAAACAATAAAATAATTGCTTTATTGTTTTCAAAACAACTTAAAAACAATGTTCTGACGTGAAGGGGAAGCTTCTTCCACAGCTTTGGAGCAGTGACTGGAAAAGCTTTGTCCCCTCTGAGCTTGCTTTTGGACCTTGGTACCTCTTAGAGCAGCAGGTGAGCTGACCTGAGGCACCGAGCAGGTCTCGGTGCCTCAGTATTGGGGAAGCTCAGAGAGGTAAGGGAGGATCAGACCATTCAAAAATTTAAAAGCACATAAAAAAATCTTAAAAGGTACGCTAAAATGTGCGGGCAGCCAGTGGAGGGAGGCCAGGATGGGGGTTATGTGCTCCCTCTTATGTACTCCAGTTAGAAGGCATGCGCTGCATCATGCACCAATACAACTGGAGACGTATGAGGGAGGACTGGCTAATCCCAAAATAAAATGCATCACAGTAATCCAGACGAGATGGGATGAAGGCATGGATTACTCTTTCAGCGCCGATGTGCAAAGAAAGGTTTAACTTATAGAACTGATTTGCCGATCCGATTTAAAATTACTGTCCAACTGAAAGGCCAAGTTTCAAACCGATGGCCCCAGAAAAATAGGCCAAAGGGCCCAAGTCAACAGAAGGGAGGCACCGAAGACCACCGGGACCAGACAAAATCAACAAAGTTTTTTTTTCAGATGTAAAAGTTGAAGGCCAACCAGGCTTTGATGTCTCCAAGACCCGCCAAAAGTGGTGAAAGGGAGAAGACATCTTTCCTTTTGCATGACATATATGACTATGTCTAAGGTAGCGATATCCCTAGCTTTAAGCTAGCAACATCCCTGCATCAAAGCTAGCGACATCACTACGTCTTAGATAACGTTGGCCATGTCTAGGCTAGTGACATTGGTGCTGGTGGTCATGATTGGCATGTTGAGATTAGATTTGATTGTGTTGATCACACAGCTGACCCACATGCTCAGTCCGAAGGCCAGTGTAGATCCCCCAGTAAAGCTAGCATGCATGTAGCCGTGATGCAGCAGCGCTAGCAAGCACATCTGGCTGGGACTAAACTCAGAGATGCAGAGACTAAGGCCCTGATTTACTAAGATGCTAAGCAGCGAATGTAAAATTGTTTGCACCAAGAATAAACTGTTCCTGTTTTGCAAACTGCCTGCAATGGGAGGGTATTTAGCAAAAAGTAAAACCGGTCGGAAAAACAGGAAGTACATCAGATGAAGTTAAGCAGAGATGACAAGATATTAGATCGAGATGATGACAGCCTAATTACAGTGGTTTCTAAACTGGAGGTCAGAACCCCGCAGAGATTATTTCAGAGGGTTGCCGGATAAAAATTGAAAATGTGTTACTGTCATTTAGCAAATAAATAACACCATTAATCCAGAGATTAATCTAAAATTAGCTTCAATTCTAACACATAGCGCATAAATCCACATCAATCCTTATTCATGAAGAATCTGACAGTTTTCAAGTCCTACATGTTGAGGATCCTTCAGGACGACTCATCTGATATCATACAGTTAATCAGTGTCATTGCAGGGGGGTGGGGGGGGTTGAAAACTCCAATGTATGCTGTCTTGGAGGTCGGAGGTCAAAGATTTGAGAATCACGCTTGTCCTGCAGCATCAAGCTATTTTCTCGCATCCAGCTGCAAAAGTTAACGGCTGCCTTTCAGAAGAAAACAGCCACGGCATCAGTTCAACGTTTAGTAAATCACGTAGCCATGGAAAGCAGATTTATGTGCATCTATAATGTAGAGGTCAGGGTTCCACCTACATTGCAGGGTCATTCAAGGTAAAAGAGCGTAATGCATTGCGTTATTTTGATGGTTTACCAGGCGCATTTCTCGCTACTAGTAAATCAGCTGCTGTTTTTGTCCCTGTTATCAAGTTTGCGTGTATTTTGAGTGGTGCAGACCTTTAGTAAACCAGGGCCTAAGTTTGTAATGATTCCAGGGATCTGAAGATGTTTTGTTGGTGAATTTTACAGCTGTAGCAGTCTCTGTGAGTCCGGAGTGATAAATGAGTGTTTCACTGTGATGTGATCAGACACGCTGTTGCTTCAAGTGTCAAAAACACTTTAAAGCAAACATTTTCACCGCTGGAAGGTGTCTTACCACTCAGCTGTTTGTCTAATAAAAGGTCACACACAAAGAAGGAGTTAGTGTGATCCACCAGCAACTGTTCCCGGTATAAACCTTCTCAAGGCGTTTAGGTTCCCATACCTGTCTTTACGAATCCTCCTGTGAGACAGAAAACATGAAACCAAAATTATAGTGAGACATGTATGGAACACAGGAAGTTAATGATCTGTCAGAGGAAAAATGCACAGTAGAGGACAGAAGAGATGGAAATGAAAGCAGCTTACCATCTTCCTGAAGCAACACAGCTGAGGACAAGACAGAGACAAGAGAGAGAGAGGAGGAATCAAGATGCAGAAAGATGAACTCATCACGTCTTCTACTTCATGCTTCTACTGGTCCAAACTGGTCCACAACCTGGACATTTTGGACAGTATCAAAGTTTCTCTATGAATCGTCCAAAATGTCTGGATGCTAAATTGAAGTTAATGTTCAGAGTTAAAGATGTAGTTATGTCCATTGTTAAAACTGTTAGATGAAGTCCAAGCTGTCCTTAAACATCCTCCTCTGTCTCAGAAGGAACTAAACCGTGTTTCCAACGTGTCTAATGGCACTACGTCCCAGCCTCCTTTCCAACAATCTTCTGACCGCTTTTAACGCATCTAAGGCCCATCTTCAGTTCCACAAGTCCAACCTGTTTTCAGGTCGAAACCTATCCCAACTAAACTGGATGAAAGTCTCCCATAGCAAAAAAATGTAGGCTTGGGACTCCATTGGAAAAATAATTGGTGTTTTTTTTAATGAAATAATCTTAATTAAACCTGATAGTTGCCCCAAAAAGCAAAATGTTTTCATTGAAAGGGATTTTAGACTGAATCCAGTAATAGATGCAGACATTAAAATTGTAAATTTGAGGCAAAGTTCGGTGGAAACAGGTCCTTGATGCAACCGGTACAGTTTCAAATCCCGGCCTGGGGACGGATCCTCCCCAGGACCAAGATCGCTACATTTTCAAACCTCAAAAGAAGAGTTTTGGAAATTCCTTCAAGGATCCTGGAGAACTATTCCTTAGAAGTCCTTTAAGGATAATGGAGAACTCTTTCTGGATCCTTTTTGCATTTCCAAAAGCAACTGTTTCATTAGCAGGTGTCAGTTGGACAGCGATGGACGCGTCGACTCCTTGCTAGCCTGCCATCACAGTGTTTTATGTGTTTGCTTTGGGAAACGTTGATCCGCTTTACATCTGAGAACAGGTGTGGCTTGTTGGATCCTTAGGATTAGATAACTCTGTTTCTACCTCATGGACTGTTTTTCCATAATGTTTGAACATTTCTCAGTAAGCCTCTCCATCAGTTTCCTGGAAGTACAGACAGAAATCGGCCGGAGGGAGCCGATGGAGGGTCTCTAAGCAGCATCTTCATCCTCTGAGCGATCTGAGCTCATCTAGATCAGCACAAAGCAGGCAAGCAGGAGGCCTGCTGGGATATTTACATAAAACAGGAAGTAGCAGAGAAGCAGCAGCAGAAGATGGAGGGCAAGAAGAGGTCAGAGGTCATCAGACAGGTAGAGCTCACACCTGTCCATCTCCTCCTGTTCCAGTAGGGCTTCTGCAGCTCTATGTAGAAGCTGGCCTTCTTATCGTACTCCTCGTGGTCAATTATTCTAACGCCTATGGTCTTCCTGTGGTAGGGAGGGAAGGGGGTCATGCGTTAGTTCACAATACTCAGACCGCTGAGGCGGAAGGGACCCCACCTCATCCGCCTGCAGGGATGACAGTTCCAGGTCTGCAAGGAAACCGTTTCAAAGGGACTCGCCTTAAACACTCAGAATGTCAGGTTTAATCAGAATGAAAACATGAAGGATTTTAGATCAACGTTCAGAGACGGGGTTTCCCTGCAGGGCGTGAGGTGAGGCTGGGTTCACACAGGTCAAAGGTTAGCACTGAAGGGGCGGAGTCTGGACACAGGAAGGTGTCCCCCACCTTTCCGCTCACTCATCTCCACCAGCTGAGGCTCGCCGATTTCCAGGAAGAAGTTCTTGTTTTTCTCGTACTCTTCATCATCGATTATATTGATGCAAATGGTTTTACTGAAACAGAGAGAAGCAGAGAAGGATGTGGCAGGAAGAGAAGAGCCGAGGCGTGAAGAAGGCGGGGAGACGAGCAGGTGAGGGACAGGCATTTCACCCATACAGGACATGGCAACCCACAGCTCATCCATACAGGACATGGCAACCCGTGGTAGATCCATACGAGACATGGCAACCCACAGTTCATTTAAATAGGACATGGCAACCCATAGCCCATTCAGACAGGACATGGCAACCCGTGGTTCATTCACACAGGACATGGCAAACCATAGCTCATTCATACAGGACATGGCAGCCGGTGGTTCATTCATACGGGACATGGCAACCTAAAGATCATTCATACGGGATATGGCAACCTAAAGATCATTCATACAGGATATGGCAACCTAAAGATCATTCATACAGGATATGGCAACCCACTGTGTTTCTGAAGTAGACTTTATTAGAAATTATTGGAGCTGTTTTTGTGGTGATGCCGTATCGATCAGTGAAATCAGTTCATAGTTTCAGTGAACAGATTAGTTTCAGGTTTACAGATGGTCCTCAGAACTTATTCATTTGTTTGTTAGCTCTGTCTTCCTGTGCTAGAAGCTCGGCTGTGATTGGTCAGACCCAGCACGCTTAGAATATCGCCTTTATCTGTTTTTTAATGTTTATTTAATGTTAAGAGATTAATCTGTTTCCTGCAGGGTGAAACAATGCTGTAGTTCATCTTTAGAGGTTTGACGGACCCACAACAGCCTTTCATTTGGATTAAAAGACGAGATACAAGTTTACCTGGTTTTTACGGTTCACAGAAATATTTTTATCCTAAGAATGATGTTTAGTATTAAACAAGAAATATTGTTCACTTCTGAACACAAACAAATAGCCCAACCAATGACTCCGAAATCACTTCATGTTCAAGTATCAATGAAAAGTTGGAGGAACTCAGCCCCATGAATAAAGTTTATATAAAATAATCATCCTCTGCTCAGATCAACATGCGACAGCAAATCAGTCCCACACAGTGAAAGACAAACAAACAAGGAGTTTAATTGTCCTCCTCGCCACAGATTAAAGAACAAATATTGAGAATAAAGTTTAAATTTTATGTTATTCTCTGGTGAAGCAAAATAAATCTTCCATTGCTGGTTTGTTTTTTTCTCTGTGTGGCCCTGATAGGCTGCCGTAGATCCACCTGATTCATGGCTCCATGTAGGGAGCTGGATCTTTCAGAAGACTGATTCATTATTATAAATATGTTAACCATCAGGATTTAATGAGGAGAAACTCCATCTGCTGCAGCTATCAGGATCAGAATGATCCCAATCAAATGTGAAATATTGCTGATTATTTCATTAAGCTTGTGTTTCCGTGGTAACTGGGTAACTTCTGTAGTACACTGCAAAAAGTTTGCATTCAAAAGCAGGAAAAAAATGTGAGTTTCTGTTGCCACAAATAAGAAACAACTCAGAACAACCGATAAGAACATTAAGCTGAACAGGCACCCAGAAACACGTTAAACGAGTCGTTTATTTTATTCATATAAAAATACAATATATGATATTTCTTTTCGTTTCTTGATTCAAAAAGTAAAGGATTGCTATGTAAAAGCAGTTTCCAAGCCAGAAATCGGATAGTTGCTTATCAAAGTCACCGTTTGCTGTTATTTGGGTCATTTTCATTGGTAAAAGTAAAGATTTGCTTCTTTTTTGTGGTTCTGGTGGGTTTTGAACTCGATCCGGTTCCCAGTTCACTGGCTGACTGGCATCTGTTACTGGTTCCCAGTTTTCTGGCTGACTGGGATCTAAATTACTGGTTCCCAGTTTACTTGCGGTGGGATCTGTGTTACTGGTTCCCAGTTTACTGGCTGACTGGGATCTATATTACTGGTTCCCAGTTTACTTGCGGTGGGATCTATATTACTGGTTCCCAGTTTACTGGCTGACTGGGATCTATATTACTGGTTCCCAGTTTACTTGCGATGGGATCTATATTACTGGTTCCCAGTTTACTGGCTGACTGGGATCTATATTACTGGTTCCCAGTTTTCTGGCTGACTGGGATCTATATTACTGGTTCCCAGTTTACTTGCGATGGGATCTATATTACTGGTTCCCAGTTTACTTGCGATGGGATCTATATTACTGGTTCCCAGTTCACTGGCTGACTGGCATCTGTTACTGGTTCCCAGTTTACTTGCGGTGGGATCTGTGTTACTGGTTCCCAGTTTACTGGCCAAGTCCTTCGATCTAAAAATACAGGAGCTGAGAAGCTTCAGCGTCACTGTTGGAAAAACACAGAGCTGTTTTCATGTCATAATACCGAGCTCTGATTGGTGGAGCCACGTCCAGACGGCAGGTCTGTGGATCATCTCTCGTTTACAACCTCCACCCTGACAGGAGGGGGGCAGCGGCGACCCCCCCTCACCTAGAACAGCCTGCAGACGGGCGGCTGGATGACGGCGCCCTAATATGGAAGCAAGCAGCAGGATGTTTATCTGCAGCAGCAGCAGCTTCACAGGAAACCTGCTGGTCTGTCCAGGTCCCAGGCAGGACCAGGACAGGGACCAGGACCAGGACCAGGACCAGGTTCCTGAGAGCAGTCCCAGGTGTGACTAGGTCCTTAAGACCGACCCATCAGGCAGGACCAGGGACCGGTCTTTGGTGATGATCCAAGGCCTGAATCCAGAGTTCTAATCCAAAGTCCTGGATCCAGAATCTCGATCAGGTCTTCAGGTCTGGATCAATAGTGCTTGAGCTTTCCAAAGGTGTTTCCCTCATTTTGAGCCCACTTCAGCCTTGGTTCTGGTCCTGGACCAGTTGCAGGGGAACGTTTAGCTACAGCAGCTTTTCAAAGAGGTGGGGAGCAGTTCAGAGTTCATTATGGAGAAAATTTATGATAGGAGATTTCTACAGTGTGATAAATAAAACGTCTCACAGGATATTTAAAAAATATGATAAATAAGAAGTGTGAGAGGATATTTCTACTGTGATAAATAAGACTTGTGAGAGGATATTTCTACTGTGATAAATAAGACAAGTGAGAGGAGATTACTACAGTGTGATAAATAAAATGTGTGAGAGGATATTTCTACTGTGATAAATAAGACGTGTGAGAGGAGATTTCTACTGTGATAAATAAGATGTGTGAGAGGAGATTTCTACAGTCTGAAAAATAAGATGTGCCATTAGATATTTATACAGTCTTATAAATAAGAGGTGTGAGAGGATATTTCTAAAATCTGATGAATAAGATGTGTGAGAGGATATTCCTACAGTGCGATAAATGAGACGTGTGAGAGGATAGATTCATGATTGGTTTCATACGACAGTTTAAACTGGGTCTGACCTGTATAATCTGGTATTTGTAATTCAGCATGTTTGAGGCCATTGAGTCGTGTAATGATTTTCTTAGTCACGTTTGGGATGAGGGCCTTCATCTCACAGGAGGATCCCTGCCTCCAAACAGGGCTGATCTGTGTGACGGAGCTCCACTCTGCTACTGTTTATGTCGATGCTTTGAGTCTGAACAGATTCCAGTGTTTATTCATACTTTACTCGCTGGTGTCGAACTTAGTTTTCTCACCGTCCATCCTAACTGGTTGGACATTTCCACTCTCTTGCTACTTTTAGATACAGATTGATGATTTTTTGCCAGAAACATTCAAATGGGACCCGTCTATTCAAACTTAATGAGGAAAGTCTGGGTGGATCCTTCTGAGCTGATGAGGATGACGAAAATGCTGATGATGAAGTTTTGAACCATCTACCTTCACTACGAAGAAGGGAAGTGTACATTTTCTCCATCATGAACTCTGACCTGTACGCGTCTTATTTATCAGTATGCAGAAACATCCTCTCACACATCTTGTGAGTCTGTGGAGCTGGAGCAGATTTAGTGGACAAAAATACAAGTACCATTTCTTTGATGGTACCAGCTGATGAAAAATAACTCATGAAAATAGTGAGAAACTGCAAATATAAAACCTCTTCAAACTGTAAAGATAGGAAAAATAAATATGAAAACAGTTACAGAACTTACAAAACCATTGACCCACATCTACAACTTCTCTTCAGTCCAGTGTATTTCCAGACAAAAAGAAAACAGCTAAAGTGATACGACTGTTAAAAAATGGAGATAAGTGTCACTTCATAGGCTACAGACCTGTTTCTTTACTACAGATTGTATAAACAGCAAAAACAAAAAAATATAAATAAATAAATAGCCGTAGGAGTATTCTTAGACCAAAATACCATAGACCATAACACACTTTGAACTAAGGGCAGTTGGCTTGAGTTGATGGGAAATCTTTTAAACAAACAGGCAACAGTTGGTCCAAATTGGGGCAAATAAATCAGATGCGAAATGCCACAGGTGTCAGTATTGGGTCCAAGGTTATTAAAATATAATTAAAAAATACTCGTGCACTGTATCACAATTATTGAAATTGGTTTTGTTTGCTGATGACACAAATGTTTTCTGCTCTGGGGAGAACTTCAAGCAGATTTTGGGTCTGATTACAACAGTAATAACTTAGCACTTATTCGATGCAAAACAAAGATCGTACTGTTTGGAAGGAAGAACACAGAACCACATGGAAAGCTTATTTTTAATGATACACAAATAACTGACTAACTAAAATAAAATTTCTCGCTGTAATCTTGGACCAAAAATGTGCTGGAAACCTCATAGAAGTAATGCCTATGTACTGGCTAAATCTATTGCAATTCTTGAAAAAGTGAGTCCCTTCCTGGATCCCAAATCACTACACAGCCTATACTTCTCATTATTTTTGCCATATCTATCTTACTGTGTGGAGGTCTGGGGGAACAGCTACAGAGGCACACTACACCGCATATGCAAACTTCAGAAAAGAGCAATAAGGGTAATAAACAAGGCCAGATACAGGGAGCACACTAGCACTTTTTATAAAATCTTCCACATTAAAATCAAAGGACTTGGTTAAATTGAAACAGTAAAAAATATAAAGCAATAGATAATAATAGAGTAATATCCATCAAATGTTTGCAGAAACAGAAAGGGGGGTTATAATCTAAGGGGTGATCTAAGTTTTAAAAACCAAAGTAAGAACAACATTGAAAAGCATGTGCACGTCGTGCTTTGGGCGCAATAAGGAATAAGACAGTTATTTACAAGGTAAGAAAAAATAGTGCAATAAATTTTCCAGCTGCAATAATTTTCATTTGATCTCCTTCTTTGTCTGAACCCTCATATTTTCTTGTAGACTGATCTTTTGTGTGTTACTTGACAGCCGCATGGTCTGTACGATACCACAGAGTGCAACAGGTTTATTTTTGTTGCTATCTATTTGGTTAAAAAGGTACTAACTGGCAGTTTCCCTGTCAGAGCCCCTTGTTTAATATTTTGTTTACAGAGACCCATTATCTCTCATATTTATTGTTTTATTTTTTTTCTCAAATTTCTTCCAGTTCCAGTTCCCTACACACACACTAACACACACACATACATATATATACAGTATATGTATATTTTAACTTAAGGCTAAAGGGTAGGGGTGAACATTAATTTATTTGATTTGATTTACATTTGGAAACAGCCAAGCACAGAATATAAAATAACTATAAATGAAGAGTAAAAAAATAAATAACTTTTTAAAAACACTCTCATAACTTCTTAAAAATGCTGTAAACTGAACAGCTGCTATCTATTTAAAAAGTTTAAGGCATCTTAGCAAAAAATAAAGCTTTCACACAAATCAGTGCAAATAACCAAAAATTATGTTTGGTGTAAGTATTACATGCAAAACAAGCCCCGACAACATTAAGAACAACAGTACAACATCCAACCATCCATTTTCTGTCCCACGGCATGGCAGGATGGCCAGGAGCCTCCCGGCAGCAATGGGGTTGAAGGCAGACAACACTGTCTACCTAGCAGGCAGTACATATAAACTTCCCTTAATTGCATTGTTACTACCTCTGTTATGAAACCATTATTAATTCATTGGATTGATCTTGTACAAAATGTGTGTTACTTTGAGGGTTAAATACCAATTTTTGTCTCATTTAAAAGACATATAATCATAACTTCTGCTATAGTGTAGCAGCTAGCTGAGGCTTCTTCCCACTTCTTTCTTCATTTTGTTTAATTTGAATTGATTATAAAATGTTATCATTATTGTCTTTGCAATTTTTTTCTGTTTTTGTGTGTTTTTTGTTCCAAATAAATAAATTCATTCATTCATTCATTCATTCATTCATTCATCATACTGTAAAACTATCATGCACATTTTATTTATCAGACAAAAATATCCTCTCACACATTTTATTTATCAGATTGTAATTAACCCTCATGCATCCAATTTACCAGACAGTAAAACATATTGTCACACTGTAAAAAATATCCTCTCACACATTTCATTTGTAGAAATATACTCTTTTTTCAGGTTGCTCCAAATTTTTACCTCTAAAGTTCTACCAGATCTCCTTCATCTATGATCAGTGTCTCAAGAATGCTAGTGTGTAACGCTGTTATGGATAACTTGTCCTTAAGGTGATCTAGGGAGGTCATCCAGTTTTGTTCAGACTCTGTCTGCTAAATCCACTATCATCACCCATAATAACACAATTTATCATATATATTTATCACTATCACTACCTTGTTGCTAAGACACCTCTATTTAGGCCCTGTCCCAATACACCCCCAAGCCCTACTTTTTAGCCCTACCCCTACATTTTGCGCGTTCCCGTGAAGGGTAGTGATGTTCCAATACTCCAAAGCATGTAGGGGTAGTGGACATAACGAGGGGTAGGGCATATGAATCC
>JAVQJG010101940.1:0-23486 GCA_036024015.1 Craterocephalus amniculus
ACCAGGAGCCTCATGAGATGAGCTAATTCTTCAGTGACATGGAATAAATGTAATCATGTCCTACCTGGAGGTTCCTGGTGATGAGTTTGAACTTCTCATCTGGACTCTGATCTGCCATGACTCAGGGCCTTCTGACTGCAAACACGGCAGATTTAACGATAATTTAGACACCATTTTATTTAAATCATCAATAAGAAACATATTTGACCTAATGTATTGATAACCCATTGAAAACCAGTCTTTAAGGCGGAGTAAACGTTTTGTGCATCGGTGTTGTAGGCTTGATGCTGGGAGAGCTGACGTTTCACAGATTTCATCCTCAGTACGTATTCACAAAACCTGTTAATCGACTTTTATCTGTCTTAAGTTATATAAACACACTAGATGGAATATTAAGTACAAGCCGCCAAACTAAAACACTAATCTGACACATCATGAATGACAGCGTAAACCAGCTAGTACACGTAGCTAATTAGCAACAGAACCATGTGCAGCTAACGTAAGCTAGCCGGTGTGAGAACTGCAATCTGTCTCACATCAGTACCTTCACTGACTAACAGTTCATTTACAGAGATACCTCTTTATTATGACACACTACCGCAAAAGCCAGTTAATTACTTCCTAACCTGTCTTGTACAGCGTTGAACTGGTGAAAATGCCGGTTGAGGGACCTGTCAATGAGTTGCATCAGCGCAGCATCGATCGGCTCAGCTATTGATTAACTGCAGACCAAAGCAATGGATTGCAGAGTGCAGCGTTCATGCCACTGCTTCATACGGACTGTTCGTGGATCATACCTTTTTACAGTCTATGGTTCATAAACTGCAAACCCAGAGCTTGAAGCATTTGCTCTAAACGTTTTGAAACCTTCGGCAAATGTGAAGTCACGTGACTCGCTCCACTGTAAAATTACTATTTTTTATTGAAAACGTTGCTTTCCAAATTGTGGAAAAATAATATGATACCTCCCCAGTACTTTTGACCAACAGGGATTTTGAACTGTAAGGTGAAATTTACTGATCATGTATAAAGTCTCTGCTTCACTGGTATGTTATCAAAAACTAATTATTTTGAACGGTTATTTATGCATATAAGGGTTCAAGCAGTTCAAATTAATTTCACCTGTAAAGATTATATTGGAGTTTAGGTGCATTCTGACAACATACAAAAACCTGATTATCCCTAGCTTTTTGTAAGGTGTGTACATTGCATACATAAAAATAATTATATTTATTATCAGGGCTCCTCTTAATGTTTTTTTGTTTTGTTTTGTTTTTGCATACAATTTAGATGTTATTTACTTAAATTCACTCATTTGTGTAATTACCTTTATTTCATAGTCAATGGAAATTACACAAAGAAATGTGAGAAATGAAAATAAAAACATTCAACTTCTGAACTGGAGCACAGGGAACATGTGCTTCTCTTCTGATGCCATGGTGTGAATCTACGTGTCCCCTTATTTAGGAACCATCTTTCCCAAATTTGATCTGATACAGATATAACATTTCTTTTCCGACTCTGCCCCTTATTCTTATTGTACAGAGCGATCAAAGAAGAATTTAATGAGTTATCTAAATATTTATATTTCTAAATATAAAGCTGATTTCAGCTCCAACACATTTTCTCTCCTCCACCATAATCATCAAAAGGTTTTGGAGATATACAGTGAATCATTTGTAAGGTGTACTGAAATGGTTATGACAGCATGTAGCCTACTGGCCCAACACCTTATTCAGAGTTTCATTGCTGTTTTCCCTTCAGTTTGTAAGCCTGTTGTATTTTTATTGGAAATAACCATTTTTGAAGGAAAATGTAATTTTGTAATTTTTTTATTACTTTTGATTTCCATATCATACCACAAAAGAAAATATTTCCAAAACCCATGCTTGGTATACCTTTCCTTAGCACAACCTCGCCTATATGATCTGGTTATACTTTTTTTGCCATTAACCTGTGCTATATAAGTTTGTTTGCAGTTTCCAAATCTGCTTTTGGACCTAATCTGAGCCAATTTTGGTCCATTTGGGGCCAAATATTCTTACCTCTTTGGGTGGTGTCTAACTAACATTATAGCTCTGATGTCACATAGAAGACCTCACTGGATAATATCAGACTACCTCATTTAACTCCAGGAAAATTGACAGATTGGGGAATCCTCATTTCCTAAACCAGGGGTCTGCAACATGTGACTCCTGCACCACCCGCAATGGCAATCTAGACCTGATAAAGAACCATCCAACGTTATTAAATAGAGATATTGTAACAAATGTTAGTTGTCGGTTGTTTTCTTTTCAGGAAATAATTGCATTGGATTTCTTATAACCCCTTATATTTTTCTTGTCATAGTTTGGAAACTATTGACTTTTTAAAACAAACCAACAAATAAATCCCAAAGAGGAAAACCTTTGCAAGGTTGTTTTTCTATTTTTATACCTTTTTAATCTATTTTTATTATTTATTTTTTAGGTATTTTATTATCTAAAAATAGATAATAGATGTTTTTTGTGTGGCTAAGGGCAAAATTGCCTTTTGTAAAGGTCGCAGACCCCTGTCCTAAATATTGCAAATATAGTACCGCTCATTATATTGAACGCATGCTTTATTATAACAGTGAAATTTTTTTCCAACGCCAAAGTTTTCATGCAAGATGTACCCAAAAACAAAAACGAAAACACTAAACACAGAAAACAGATAAATTCAGTTCAGTGAGTTTCGGTTGATGCTCAAACAATGAGTGTCTTATCTATGACCCAACTAGTCCATGGAGCACAGCGCGAGTTAAATGTCTGGGTCTAGGCGGGGCAGCACCGGGAGGATGAGGTTCCCAAACGAGGAGTCCTGAGTGATGAAGAAGCCGGAGGAGTGGACATGCGCGTGCTGCAAGGCGGCTTTTTGCTGCGCGGCGATGTGCTGCTGCTCCGCGCTGTCCCTCACGTCCTTCACGCTGGGTCTGGAGGACAGCGGGATGTTGGCCCCCGGGCTGTTCATGGACTGGCTCTGCAGCAGCCGCCTTTTCTCCTTGTCCAGCTCCGCCAGAATAGCCACCCGGGTCTTGTTCTGAAAGCCTTGTCCTGCGGGGTTAGCAGCCATTATAGCTTAACAGTCGGTTAGTAGGGGCAGGTTTTATAAGTCCATAAAGCAAACGGAACGGGATTTTAGCGCTTTTTATTTACGGTGTGCTTCAGTCACCGCTGCAGACATTTAACCGCCAGAATTCAACGAGTCTTCTTTGCCCGTTGAGCTTTTTTTTTGTAGGCTAGCTAAAAGAACGGAAGCACTTCCGGTTAGCGCTAGCCCTTCAAAATAAAGCAGCCATTGTTTTCAGAAAGACCACTACATCCCTTATCTTGTCCAATCTATGATTATAATCGCTTAATGAATATGTTAAAATAAGTGAACAGAGAAAAACCTTAAAAGAAATCCATAATTTAGAGGTAAAAACTGTAATGCAATTGTGTAATTTATTATTATAATGTGATGTATAACCCCATTCCCAAAAAAAGTAGGATATAAATGAAAAAATAATGCTCTTTTTTTGCAGTTGTCATAAACTCATATATTATCCTTAATATATAGATTAAACAATTTGATCATAAATCTGCACTGGTTAAAGGGATGTAATGTAAATACTAGGGGTGTAACGAGTACTCGTTATATTGATTTTGGATTCCTATGATTCAACAGATCGATAAGTGCATGGCAAGATCATAGTAAAATTGATATTTACCCATCTATTATTGTTATAAAAGGTTGATATCAATTCAAATCGATACTGAGAAACAATACTTTGGATCGAAGCACGAAAGATTTATTTTTGCACTTTTTTTTGTTGAGAACATAGTGGCAGTAGCAGGTTATTAAAATATTGAAAACTGTACTTTCATTAAAAAAATTGTATAATTATTGAAAATAATTTGTGATTCAACCTGGAGAGGTGAACTTAATAAAAACAAAAAAAGTTGTGAATGGATTTTCTATTAATTATTTTTTCTTGTTTTGTTTATATCCATATTTTTAATTTATACTTGATCCCCTTGCAAGAAACAAACATTCTTCTTACTGAGAAACGTCCCTGCACTGTCCAGCATGCAGGTATTTATGAAACACACTGGTTAAATTTTTTGATGATAGTTGTTGATAGATATACTGAATCGATTTCAAGTCACTGAATCGTTTAGGATTGTATCGTTCTAAATGAACTAGTATCGTTCATGAATCGTCGTAACCACAAGCCATGATATGAATGGAATCGTCATTAAAATTAATCGTTACACCCCTAGTAAATAATCGTTGAACCCCTGTATTCCTTTTCACTTGAACATAGTTTTTCCTTTGGAGCTATGTGCATACTGCTTTTGATTCCTCTGAGTGCTATAATCTCTTTGCTGCCACAATCCTGTCAATTTACACAAGTGGAACTAATGAAAGATTATCTTATCAATCTTAATGAAACATAAACAGCATATCAGATGGCGAAATTCAGACAATTTACCATTTCGTGGGAAATATTAGCTCATTTTAAGTTTGATGGCAGCAACACACCTCAAATTTGAACAGGAGCAACAAATAACTGGAAAAGTAATTGCCAGAAATAATTAATAAAAAAACAAACAAATAAAAAACAGGAGAAGCATTTCACTACTAATTAAGTTAGTTGACAATACATTATTAACATGGCATGGTATTAAAAGAATATTTTAGAGTGGCAGAGTCTCTCAGGTGTAGAGATGGGCAGAGGCTCACCCACCTGTAACAAATTGTGTCACATGATTGTGGAAAAATCCACACAATCCAGAAGTGACATAGTCTTCTCAGGGTTAAAAGTCATTTACATTTGTACGAGGTAAAGCTGAAAATTTTCTGTAGTCAGATAAATCAATATATGAAATTCTCTTTGGAAACCATGGACAAAGTGTCCTGTGGACTAAAGAGGAGAGCAACCACTCAGCTTGTTATCCTGCATCTCTGATTGTATGGGCTTCTATTAGCGCTTATGGGAAGACTCCATCTATGCAAAACAAAACATAGAGGTCTGAACATCTCTTTCAGACCACATATATTTGGCATGAAATAAAACAGCCAAATGAAATGAAAATCCAGGACTGGAAACCTGCATCAGACCAGAATGGAACAGCTTTCGTCCTCTAAAACTCCTCACTTCCTGGATGTTTACAGACAATTGTTAAATGAGGAGAAGCTAAACAATACAAAACATCGGCCTGTTCCAACTTTTTAGAGATGCATTGCTACCATCTGATTCAGAATTAGCTCATGTTTTTCATTTAATGTTAATATGTCTCAGTTTCAACATCTGTGATGTTCTGCTGGGAGAAAATATTGCAAATAATTGCATAGTTTTATTTACATTTTACACAGCATTCCAGCTTTTTGGGGAATTTGGGGTTGTAGCCACAGTGAAAAACAACCTAAAGTAATGGGTTGTATTTATTTGGAAATTTTCATTTTATGTTTTTGTTTTAAAATCCTTTTCAAGGATGCACACTACAACACTAGATGGCAGTATATGGTCACGTGTAGCCTTTGCTTCTCAGTGCAAAGATAGGAATGTAAGTTTTACCAGAAGTGTTTCCTTTATTATGTACCAATAATAAAAATGTTTATATTTTACAGTATATGTTTTTTTGTTTATAATATTGTTTCTGTCAAACATAATTAAAAACTCTGCTGTGAAAATAGTTTGACGAGGAGAAACATTAGAAAGTATAGTGTGCATTAATACCCATTCTGCAGGCATTTACTTCATTATTCATGATGCATATGAGCTTAAATCTCTTCACCATTTAACCTCTGATGCCCTGGCATTATTTTCAGAAAACATTCGCAAAAAGACAAACAAAGAATAGCTTCATATTAATAAAGCGCATATGCATGTTTTTGGTGTTTAGGGACATCTGAGGAACTCAGAAAATTTATTTTCAAGGTAAATCATGCATCTGCCTAAGTAATTTGATATAAAACAGAGGAAAAATGGGACATTTCTATCCCTGCCTATTGTGTTTTTATATATATAATTGATAAAGGATAATGCCGTTAACAAGGATTCCATTAACAATGAAAGTCTTGAATATTAAAGTTTGCACTAAACAACACTTTTGGTCAAATTTTATGAAAATTAGGTTTTAAGATTTGAGTAACTACTAATAAACACTACTGTTGTGTTTTATTATTCTATATAGTTCCATAACTTCCTCAGCCATTATACTGGCTCATCAGGCTTTACAATTGATGACAAAATAGCTCAGAGTACACATAATAAGAATTTATTTTCAATGTGCTTTTTTCCATCACATCATTTCACTTAAATAACTACAATACAGTGTACATAGGTTCACGGGCATCCACAAATATCAAAAGATATTTACAGTTTTTATATATAATATTTACATATGCACAAGAGGCGTGTACACAAGGTGTAAGTACAACCCTGTGGCGTTAATGCTCACATATTTGGCTACAGCCTCAGAGTAATGAGGGACGTCCACTTACAAAGCCATATAATACAAAGCACTGACTAAATAAAACAAGATGACATTTACATGCTGTACAATAATTACAGGGTTAGTGAGTGAAAACAACACCATGTTGGCACGTACAGTACAGAATCCTTTTCAGGATGTAAAGAAAGGGAAGAGAAAAATTAAGTAAATGAAATAATTTCACATCGGCAACTCAGTTGTCATGTTGGAGATGTAACAGTATGTATAACATATGACACTGCATTTACACTTTTCCATATCAAAAGATATGAAAGATGGCAATCCTCATTTTAGGGCAGGGATTGTTTTCTTCAATAAAATGTTCACAAGCAAATGGTTAAACATTTTTAAAAAAACAAAAACATACATTTACATCTTTCATCTCTCAATCTCATTTTTTCCATACTATTATGTGCTTCCCTTTTTAAATGCATATAGTTAAGATTGTAGTCATGGCAACATGCATCAAAAGGCGACTGAATGTTTTAAAATTTGCCTCCCATCTCATCATCACCTTTAAACTCCAGATGAGTTAGTACGACGATACAGGCCTCAATTCAATTTAAATACTGCAAGAAGCATGACGTTTCAGCAAACGTGAAACTGGAAAAAACAGTAAAACCAAACCTAATAAATAATAAATAATGATATTTTTAAATTTGTACCGGCTTTAGTGAATATTTTGCTTAATATTAAAATGAAAATTAAAGCATTTAGATAGCAAATGCTGTCTTCAGTAGCTTTCCTATAAATAAGATAATAGGCTGATAATTGGCTGAATAAACTTTGCACTTATTTGTGCAAACTGGCGATTGTAGTGGTTTAAACTGTGCTGGGGGTGGTCTGAAGCCCCCCTTCAGGGCACAGCTGTTATGATGACATTATAGCAACCTCCAATAGACAACAAAAACAGAGTCAGTGAGGTGACTATAAGAGACAAACTGGCTTGACTGGTTTCTGTAAACTAAAATAAGAAAAAATATAAATGCGCTTCAACAAGTCCAACACACAGCAAGTGGCACACACTTGTAGCAGTTTCATTTGTTTTGGATTTCTAACCCGAAAATGAGGCAGAAATTAAGGCGCTGTTTAAGTTCCCTTCCATGTTGACATGTCAGAACTGTAAAGATCTTTTCCGCATAGTGCTCAGTGTCCTATGTACAATGGTAGAAACTACTCGGTTCAAGTTTTTAGCACCAGTAATGCTTGTGCAATTTCAACTGAGAACAAGACCAACCTTTAAAAAAAACAGATTTTCCTACAGTACTCAAAAGGAGCGTGTTATACAAAAAGTAAGGCTTATTGAGACCTCGATGAAATGAGAAGGGTGTCACGCCAGTAGAATGTCACAAATAAAGAAGGTCGGACGTTTCGCCTTCAGGAAGGCCTCAACTTGGCTCACACAGTTAACGCTTTTGAGTCAATCAAGTGTTGTACGTGGAACAGCAGCAATTTGGTTGGACGAGGCGGTGTCTGTTTGATCCGACAGGCCCAGGTCCGTTGGTCTCGCCCAGTGCAAAATGCCAGTTGATCACCAGATTGGTCCCGAAGTTGTGCTAGATCATGTTGGCCAGCTCGGCCGAGTCGGTTTCTGAATCGACTTCGTTGTCCCTGTGGAAGAACAAGAAGACTTCAGCTGGAGTTCAGCTTGACAGCTGCCTAGGAACAAGGCGGCCGAGTGTTTTCAGCCCACAGCCTTACCTCTGTTCTTGAAGTAGTTTGCGATTTCCCTGCCGCCTCTCTTCATCGATGGGATAGGAGTACAAGACTCCCAGGCCGATAAGGATGAAGGCTACAGGGGCGGCTGAAACCAGCAATTTCAAGGTCAAGTCCACTGCAGGTGGCTGAGAGCAGCCTCTACTGATGTATCCAGCAAAGCTAAAGACAAAAAACAACAGAAACTTAATTATGCACAACAACTCTGTTACAGAATCAGACTCTTAAAAAACTTCAATAATGCACACAGATAATCTGCGGATAAAAGTGAAAACTTATAAGTTTTATATTTTCATTTTTCACCTATTTCTTGTGATCACAAGGCTAGCTCTGCTGCAGCCAAGCATGTAAGGACTGCTAACACACCATACACACCACATTACTGTACTTAAGGAGAGAAAGAATTTATGGCTTTTATGTAGGATTTGGGTGCAGGCAGATTAAGATTTTTCATATTATTTCAACCTCAGGCGCTGGATAAGAACTTGATGAAAGACCCACAAATTTGTTTCCAAGTCATTTATAAAAAAACTGTTTAAGTTTGTGCTCGTGTGTGAAGTCTTACTCTAAGCTGAGGGTAGAGACGCCCAAAGAGACTCCAGACGCAAACTTAGTGAAGAAGACGTAGAAAGAATAGAAGAGAGCTTCGTGGCCAGTGGATTCTGGATTTTGCACTTGGAAGTCGTCGACGACGTCTGGCAGCATGGACCTGAAAAATAAAAATTCCAACACTGGTCACATATTTGTATAAATGACAGGAAAAAAAACTAAATGAGGAACTTGCAGGGCTCTTACCAGGGCAGCAGGAAGGCTGAAGCCACTCCAACACCAGCAAAGAAGGAGACGAAGTAGCTGACAACCAGGTTACTCTTTACACACACCACCAGGATCATGAAGGGAATCACAGACTGGGGACGACAGAAACAAATCGATGAAGGTTTGCTTCTCAGAAAAGTGCTGCTGATAGCAGCTAATTCCTGTGAATCTGGATGTGCACACGATTTGTGGCCTTACCAAGCTGCCGGCGTAAACCGCCGTCTTTTTCCCGAATCGAGTCAGGAACCACTGCCAGAAGGGGATGGCCAGAGTAGCTGAGAGCTGAGAAGATGAAAGACACACACATCTGGTTAGCAAAGCCCGGCCAATTTCTCCTGAACTCAGATAAGTTCTCATAAATCCCACAAAGGAGCCTCTATTCCATATTAATGCAAGGAGGTAGAAGAGGGGGGAAAAGCAGTGACCCTCTCTCACGCAGCATCGATGGAGGCATGACAAGTGTTTTGTGCATGACTTAGTTCCACAGGGAAAAAGACACCGAGTCGCAGATGCATCTTGATCTCTCATCCTGGCCAAACAAAACGAATCATGGAAGATAATCTGGCCTCTGCAGCTCTTCCCAAAACAAATTTACCCTGTAACTCATAGAAGTAACTGTCTCTCTCCACACAGGACAGAGTGTCCTCAAATCAGTTTGGCCTCCTGGCCTTTTCTGTTTGACTAAAGGGAAAACTGCCCACATGTCAATGTGCAACAGCCTGTTTCCACCTTTTTCTTGTGAACAGCCTCAAACTGCGCGGCCTCAAGATAAGCCACCTACAAATGAGCGTTTTGCTGCAGAAACGGTTATGCTATGATGACATTATTCTCTGCAACAAGCGGTTGGATTTGGTTTCCTGTGAGTTACTTTATCTGTGCGTTTGCGTTATCAACTAGGTGTGTGCGTGTGTGTGTGTGTGCACCTGGGTCTGAACTTGAGCTTTAACGCCTTCAGTTCCTTGCAAACGCCCTCCCTAAACCTTGAGGCTTATCAGCCAGTTTCTCAGAAATCAAAAATCATTATCATCTAATGAGGGTTTTATGATCAAAACAAACTGCATTAACCATGTTTCACTCAAACCACCTCATGCTTTTCTGCTAAACGAAACAGAGCAGCAGAACTCCTGAGACAGAAACAAATTGAAAATGGGTTTATTTGCTGTGCTTGAGTGCTGGTGGACAATGTCCTGCAGTGCACGCTTTCTGCAACGTGCCTCAAATTCTCAAAAAAAAGAAAAAGAGAGACAGGGCTCTTTGTGTTTGTTGCCGTTTAATGAACTCCCTGCTGCTCTAACACAATGTCTCATTACATTTGACCTTTAAGATCCTGAGAGAAGGTTTGATGTGCATATGGTTACATAATAATAGTTTTGGTTTGATTTGTTTAACTTACTGATCTTGAAAGGATTAAAACATCTGGATACCAGGGCATTAACTACAGTAACTGTCAGAAGGTTAATCTCTTAATGCTGAATATGCGAGACATGATGGGGCAAGTTTTTTAAGAACTACGGAAAAAATGACTTTTCTAAATAAATGCACTTTAACAAAGGCTCCATAATCCTTACCGCCAAGTAAAGGATCACAGCATATAATCTTTTCAACCTCATTAACCTGTGCTTTCTCTCTCTGTACAGTTCAACTGTGAGCTAGCTTGGCACATAGATGGATTAATTAGCTTGAATACCCATCAGGATCTGAAGGCCAAGTGATACGTTTCTTTCTCTCCCTGCATTCAGGTTTATGTGAAAGGACAAGCCAATGTGACTCTTTCCCCCTGTGTGGGAACGGCATGGCATTCAGGCGGGGCGGTCAGACTGGACGCGTGGTGGACGTAGCCAGCCAGGAGCCTTGCTTTATAACCCAGCACAGAACGGGCCTTGTGACTGAAGGTAATTTATGTGTTCGCCTTGGGAGGGAAATCTTTTGTCTGCAATCCTGAGCTAATGCCTTAACTTATTCCACATAAAAGAGCTGCTCCGGCTTTCAGCAGCATGAAGGGAAATACAGTAACTGCTATGGGAACAGCACTTCCATTCGCTTGTCTGCTAAATGCCACCTGTGAGCGTTTGTGTGGGTGGATGTGTGTGTGTGTGTGTGTGCTCACCATGATGACCAGCAGAATATTCTGGAAGTCGTTTCTGAAACCCAGCGTGGAGCTACAGAACAGAGCAAAGTTCCCCTCCAGGAGCTGCAGGGTGAAAAAAAGAGGCTGAGTCAGTCACATCTTACAGACATCTGGGGCCAACCACCGAAGGCCGGTGGAGTAATAAAAGAAACACAGGTAGTACTCGGTTGTTTTTTTAAGGCAATTCAACATAAAAGGTGAAAACAACACATTTTATGTACTAAGATGCCAAAGTTTACTGTCAGAGGCCAGATATTTTTGTATTTAAATTCCATTTTTTAATAATTTCAAGACATATTCTAATTTTCTGAGCTTTTCAATTTGAGGTTTTCTGAAGATGCAAATCTTAATCAGCTAAATATAAACAAATTAAAGCTGAAATATATTGATTTGCATACTATTTGCATACTAGATGCATTTTATCTGTGTTACAGAATTGCAGCACTTTTTCAGGATATTCTTATTTTCTGAGTAGTACCTGTAACTTAACTTCAAAAATTAAACGTACACATATACACAAATAGAATGCAAATCAATATGTTTCATCTTTTAATTTGCTGATAAGAATTTGAAGCTTCAGAAAACCTCAAATTAAAATGCTCAGAAAATTTACATATTCCTTGAAATCAATAAAAAATGGAATTTAATTTCAAGAATGTCAGGCCTCTGAAAGTAAACTCTTGCTGTACTTGGTACATAAAATGTATTGGTTTCACCTTTTATGTTGAATAGCCGGAATAAAACAACTTTTCCAGCAGATTCAAATTTTCCGAGTACTATCTGTATATTCATTGACAGCAACTTAAACCATTTTAATTAGGAGTGTTAAACTTTGTGCGTGTGCTTTCATACGCACCATGAAACCTAGTGAGGTGAAGAGGAAGACCATGACCAGTTTGGCATATGGTCCGTGCCCCATCACCAGCCTAATCCCTTGGAAGAAGGACATGGGCTCAGTCCTGATCCGACAAGATTCTGGAAGAAGGAAATATAAGAAGAATGAGAAAAAGATGCCAAGTTACACCCACTTCCATAAAATCCTTTTAAAGCCCTTCTGCCTGATTCCCCTATGTCATGTTTTTTAAGAGCGGCTGCCTTTCGGGCTCATCCTTAACAGGACTAACGTGCCTCATTAGACCCATCGCAGGTCACAAGGCTCCGTATTCAACCACAGCTGGTGTTCTCTTACACAGCCCATCAGCCCACAGTCATGCCACATCGTACAGCTGTGGCTGCGTCTCCTCATTGGTCCGCAGCACAAACGTCACAACTGCTCCCTCACATGGTGGACATGAGTTTATCTGTAGCCAATCAGGAGGCCGGGCTCCACTAAATGAGATCAATGGGAGTCAGGGAGTTTTTCTGCTCATCTTGAACCCAATAACTAATGAGTAAATAAAAAAAAAGACTCATTCCTGATGCATTCAGACAGACTGAAAGACCAAGTCTCACCTTTTTGTTCCCTCACACCGCAGAATAAAACAACGGCACAGAGGATGTAGATCAAGCAGATGACACCGGATGCAATCATGTAGGCCGCTTTCTGTCAGGGAGCAGCAGAAAAAAAAGATTAGATTAGTAAACACTTTCCTAAATGTCAAGTTTATCCAAACCTCTCAAATCTGTTTTAAGGCCATTAAGTGATGGAAAAACCCAAACTTACCGTGTGATCCAGGGAAATGTCGTGTCCTGACTCATTGAAAGCAACAGACTTTGAGCCATTGGCCGGGTCTGCCACGATGTCCCCGGGTCCCGGGAGGCACGGAGCGTTGGCCATGCCGACGATCTGGCCCTGGATGGCTGTGCCCAGCACCGTGCCCAAAACCTCCACCGTCATCCCTGAGGAGAGGAGAGGGAGGTGTTTTAGAGACACTCGGGATCAGAGTTCTGTCAGGAGTTAAAGCCGGCAGTGTTTTCTACTCACTGTATGCAGTGGCAGAGTCTCTCTCCTTCTGCTCGGAGCTGATGAACATGGTGAGGGCAGAGTATGGCACATGGAAGCACTGACGGGACAAAACGGACACATTCCTTTATTCTTCATGCACACAGACAAATTTTAGATGGCTTATTTCATGCTTTTAGGAACGTTTATAGAACAAAAACACAAAACAACTAATGTCTACTAAGGCTACTGAGCACAGGACAAATTCAGGAGTAACAGAGCACTAATAACCATGGACACATGATATCAACTTCATTTAATCTGCAAAAACGCTGAAGCCAAACAAGCTGCCAGGACACAAACAGCTTCCTATCCTCAGCCAAGAAATGATTCAGCTTCACCTTCTCTGCAGATTAAACTGACAGCTCTTCCCGCTCCCACCTGCTTCTGTTATTTATTTTGGGTAAGACTAACTTCCTTTTTTAACAAATTTCTCCTTTTTTGGGAAATACAACTTCCCTGTTTCATCATCAAGTCAGTTCCGTTTAAACTCCTGCTGGCCTTGAATATAAGATTTTGAAGAGGAAGCTGTGGGTAATAACGTTTAGCCGTGATGCTGGATTGAATGTAAAAAGCATGTTGTGACTGTTTGTGTGCTTGTAAGTGAGTTACTCACCGTTTGAAGGCTTTGGAAGAGGCAGTAGAAGAATAGGTACCAGATGACTTTGCCATTTTCAAAGGGAGGAACGTACCATATGAGGAAATAAGAAAGCACAGCCAGAGGAGTGGAGAGCACGACCCTACAGTTTGATGGAGAGGGAAGAGAAGACAGAGACAAACAACAACATCAATGGCTGCAAACGTGATCATAACCAAGCGTGAAAACGGTGAGAAATAGAGCAATCAGGACCCCTGGTGTCTCCCATTGAGTTTGCGCCAACTTTTTCCTTGCATGTCTCATGTTTAACCGGCCGCATCTTTGATGTAAGGAACAAGTTGAGTGGCTGGTATGGCCTGATCGCAGGGTTACTCTAGGTTGCACTGAGGAATGATGCTTGACAAGGTCACTTTCATCGGCCTATAACAATGCCGATTCCACATATCATTTCCTCTTAAGTAGATTATGATCAATGAACTAACATGTGTGACTAATATCCTGCAAATGCGTGGGTGTAAGGGAAAAACAAAAAAAAAGGTGGAAAATTACTGTGGAAGCAGGACTCATGTGGTCATTTCCTGACCTCTGTTTGCATTCTTCCTATGGCCAGATCACAACTCACCAATCAAACGAGAGATTGCGAGGGCAGACACACCTCTGTTTGCAGGAAAAGAAGGAGGAAGCAGCCAAGTCATTGAACGTGCATATACAGGAATGGTCCCGGCTTTATCAGACAGGATATGAGGTCATCTCCATAATCACGCTGTTTGAGCAAGCGGATGCAGCCGCTGTCCACAGACGGTGACGCACTTTCACCTCATGGAGATGCTCGCTAGGTTGTCTAGTGAAGGTGCTCAGCTTCACCTCAGATTTCCTGCTAATCACCTTAAGCCCCGCTTATAACCCAACGCTGATGCGCAGGAGGTGCCTGAAATGTCAGCAGGGGCTGCATTTAGTCTGCTCTCTGGCGCATGTAATGTCATTAACTGTACACTTGTGAGAAGTCACTGTGGGAACAGTAAGAGCGTCGGGACAGATGCTCGATCGTGAGATGAATGTGGCCATTTCTGAAAAACTTTCTCCAAAATTCATCAAATAATCTCAAGATCAAAAACAAAACAATGCATCATTTGTCTTGATTTACTCAGAAATCCTTCAGCAAAGATAAAACAAACTTTAAATCTCCATGTTTTCTGTGTTTATTTTTCTAAGTAAAACCTGTTGTTAGGTGTTGTGAGACCAACGCCACCCTTAGACGACTGAAGTGACATGACAGGCCATGCAAGTATAAACCTGATGCCCCTCTTAGAAACATATTTATAGGCATGCTGACTGAGAGAGTGTGACTTTATATCAGCAAGTTAACTTAAGAGGCGACGGCTTTAGCAGTGAGGACTTGCTTTAGAACCCAGAGGCGGACATTAATGACTGAAGCGAACAAGCAGCTCTGATAAAAGAAGCAGATGACTGAACAGTCTTAGTCCTTGACTCGCTTTTGATTGAATGCTTTGATAAAAACGTAAAAGAAATGTTAAATACACATCATGCTTTACATTACTTAGAAAAGACTCAGTGATGAGGAGAAAGTCACATCTAAAGCTTCTTAATTGTTACTTTAACTGTGTTTCCAAGTAATGGGTGCAACAGTACGTCTCGTTCTGCAATGAGACATGAACTGTAGTAACCTCACAGATTCCTCACCCACCATTTAAAAGTCCTACAGGGCTCTCCGTAGACACGCCATTGGCTAGAGACGGTGGTGTGTTAAAGCTAAGCCAATCAGCGGCGAGCTTGCCTGAGTCACCCTCCCCCCGCCACCTTACAACAGAGTGGCTCGCCCGCTTCCTCCCAGCTCTCCTCTCTTCAGCTGAACTGACGACAACGTGACCAAACATGCCAGTCATTCCTCATTTTTTCCCTCCTCCCATAATCCTTCGCCCCGTCTCTGACGACCAGCACATCTTGCTTCGCATCATCCTGCGTGACCCAGTTTCATCATCTGGATGCAACTGGAGGAAAATTCACACTGACCCGTTTCCTGTGTAGCACGTAAGGAGTGGGATTGTTTTCCAACTAGATCATGAATCAGCTCAGCAGAAGCACATCTGTGCATCTCCACAGCACATGTGGAAAATCCACGATTCAAAGAGCTGACGCCCGGATGTTTACCGTTAACATGTGGGCAATCGCAACCTAGTTGCAAAAGCCCCCGCTTAAATTCTCCGCAGCGTTTGATTTCATTACCACAGTGGTGCGTTCGGGAACATTCGTACAGAATTCCCCAGTGTGCTAAATGAATTATACATGTGCTTTGGTGCTGTAAACCATGGGGAACAGAGCAGAGGACCACCGGGGACCTGCAAGGTAGCTTCCATCTCAGCACATATGCTTGTGTAACATCCACCTTTCCCCCTGTTTCCATCCTGATCACACCAAAATTACCACAGGGGCAATAAAACATCTGAAGTGTTGACAGGAGAATGGCGACTAGCAGCTCCGCTCACACCCTGCATTACAGCCGAGGGCTTCAGGAGATGCAGCTTTAGGCGGCCACAGTTAGTATGTTACGCAACAATCAGATTTACACCTGAGATGAACTCACGCAGGTGTAAACTAAGAGTCTGCAAGCGGGAAAATGTGCTAAACCTGAAAAGAACTTCTGTGTTTTCAACGAAAAAACTGAAAAAAGGTCTGCCTCTTTGGAGTTTTTCCTTCAAAAAGCTCAGCTTTACTTTTTCCATCTACATGCATCTTTTGTCAAATGATCCTGAGGCTTGTTCTGAGTGGATCAGTGAGACGGAGAGAAAGTATGTTGACAGTTGAGATGAGTGAAGGAATAAGTGCACCAATTAAATGAGCACACCCCATAGTACAGTAATTCCTCTCAGAGTATGACATTTGTTAAGCACCGCCCCCTCAAAACACAGGCACATGTACACTGTAAGCTTGCTCAACTCTCCCTGTGACTCATACAGGTTTGAAAAATATCTGAAATATTACTTCCCCAAAGTTGGTTCAGGCATATCAAAGTAGTTTCACACAAAGATCCAAACAGCACGGAAAAGTAAACAGATCAGCTTTTATACACATACCAGGGCAGCATTCGCCCGAACCGTGTCCACGGGCTTCGGGAGACCAGGAAGCCCACCGTGGGGTCGGTTACCGCGTCCCAGGCTCGGCCCACAAACAGGATGATGGAGGCGTAGAAAGGATCCAGCTAGAACGTTCAGAAAGTCCAAAAGCAGCAGAGTTAACAGCCGTCGTAAAGCTGCGACCGTACGGTTAAACAGTAGCAGCGAAGCAGTAAAACGTGATATTAAACTTTTTACAGAGAGCATCGTTCAGTACACATCACTTTATAACATTTCAAGGCCAAAGGCAACTCATAACAAAGGAATCAAGCCAAACAGTGAAGGTGTCACTTGACAGGAAGCCATGAACTCGTAACCCCCCGACTGTACAGTCTGCACCACGCTGCGTCGCCCAATAGACTTGTAGTGAACAATCTTGGAAGCTGAACAAAGCTAAACCCCGTGGCTTTATCCATCAGATTAATGTCATAGCCCATTAAAGCGAACCCCTCCTCATTACACCACCATCATCCCCTGCACTGAAATTTTCCTGAAAAGCCCCCGTAAGCCTTTACATACAGCGGAGCCTCGTCCTTAAATCGATAATGGCAGTCGGGGAGAAACTTCATTTTTTCCCCTAGTTGCTGAGCTTTGATGAAAGTGGAGGATCATGTAGAACTTCTTCCCCATAATCCTGTAAATACCACCGCCTCGATATATAAAGTGTAAGGGTCTGACAGCGAGGGCAGCTGTGGATGTGCCTTATGTTCCCATCCAAAGTAAGTTGGCATTTTCTTTCAGAGAGGGAATGCTGGCTATAATTAGCTGTGTGCTACGGAGGTGTCGCTTAATATGTCAACACTGGGTGATTGTAGTGACCATGTGGCGTCACCCACCTGGGCGACATCCAGTAGATACATCTGCAGGAAGAAGCCCAAGGCACATCCGGTGATCTGGTAGGGCGCACCGCCGATGGCATAGCAGAGCTTGTTGCAGACGGACAACCGGTTTCGACGCTCCTGAGAAGAGAAAAGGGAGAATAAAAGAACAGAGTTAGAAAGGGAGATAATCAACGCTGACCGACTTCTGGAGTAAATTGCCCGTAACAACCGCTGCAGCTGAAATTATTTATTGCCAAATAGGGTCAAATGTGTGAAAATAATGACAGCAAATCAATGCTGGTTGGGTGTCTGACACAGGAAGGCACACTTTGATTTCCAAAGCTTAGAAATAGGAAACTTTAATCCTCTGTCTGGCCTCTTTCTTACTAGTCTGATTGCTAAAAAAATTGCCAAATAAATAAAAGAAACACACTTTTTCCAAGAGATTTGTAATGAATTTGGCCTTAATTCTTAATCACCAGTCTTAAGTCCTTCTGGCTCAGAAACTGTCTTTGGCAGGGGCAGCCACTGGGAGACAAGGAAGTTTTAGTCCTCAACAAGTGCTCATTCTGCGACATTTAACTTTACTGTCGCTGCAATCATTTCCTCACACACACTGGACAGCTTCTCTAAGAGCAACGCTAATTTGCGCCGGCCAGTGCCAGGACATGACAACATGGTGTTGTCACTCACACCAGAGGCTGCCAGCAACCCAGCCCGCTGGCAGCAGCCTAAACTTCCTCACTGACCCAAGCGATGGCTGCCAGCGTGGGAAGGGAGAAAAAAAGAGACAAGGTGAAAACACACCCTCCTCCTGACCAATCCAAATGCAGCAAGTGACGCCGAGCTGTCTTCTTTTAATATTCCTAAGTGGCAGAGACAAAAGGGGCTACTGTTTGTTGAACGTGAATACCTGAAAATATCATCTGCTTATGGAAATGATTATAAACCACAGATGCGTAGCAGCCCTGTTGGATTCATGGGTGCGACTACGGTTGGGATCAAACTGCAAGTACAAGGCAGGAATGTGGCAAGCGATTAAACAAGCCTCTCCCTTGATGATGTATCCAAAACAATTTTTTTATGTGACAAAACACTCATGTTGAAATCAAAATATTTCATAACGAGCAAAATTCTCAATATAATAGTTGACATTGCAAAAAGTTTTAACCTAGATCCTGCCATATGAAGCACACTTCCAAACAGATAAACTCTCTTTTTCACTTTACATCGTACACCTGTTCTTCTGCATAGCGTCTGCAGTTTGGCGTTTCCTCCAATAGAAAAAAGTACTCTGCAGTATACTGTCATGGGAATGTGTAAAAATGACATTGCATAGCTTTGCAGCAGTACATTTAATATTCTCCTCTTTCCATAAAGTCGTACATTACAATTGCATCAGTGGAAGATTGTCTTTTGTGCTCAGATTAAATGACATTTATACAAATCAGGTACTCAGTTGTGTTTTATTTTTAAAATGCAATATGAAAACAAGCCTCTGCTCAAGGTTACAACTTTTACTATCAGTACATTGACAGTATCAGTGCTACCAGTTTTACATTACAACTGTGAACTGATAAAAAAGGACTCTATGGAGCAGGTAGTTTTTTTTCTGGTAAATATGTGGGATTTTGTTCATTTCACGCTGATGTGAGTAATTTGAAAGTTTTAGGCTCATTGTGGATTAGATTTTACAAGGTAGTCTGTAGCTGTGGACTGACACGTCAACTTGGTGAATACTTCCTGTTGCGTTCATGACTATCAGAAACATAATCAACCCTCTCAATGGAACATAAGCCTCGAATTATGTAGGAAATACAGAATAGATATCCATGTAAAACAAAACAGGGGAAAGGGCTATCCTAAGCGTGCTGTTTAAGTGCAATACTTATAGTATGCATTTTAACTCATATGGTATTGTAAAATTAATTTAGGTTCATATTCTTAGTTTATTATACAACGATAGACTAGTTCAGACCAATGATTGAGGTAGAGGCTACGAATAATTTAACCGTTTTGTCATTTCCCCACTTTTACAAGGCTTACACGTGGCTCCCATTTTTAAAATATACCGACAAAATCCCTTCCCAGGGAAGGGGCGTTGAGGGGTTTGAGACAAGCCCCTGAACGTAGCACTAAAAATATATGTGGCCTTCAAATCCATACTTAGGATAAAAATACAAATGTCATCCTTATCAGCTAACATTATCGGTTGACCAAATCTTATTGTGTGCATACAGATGTACATTTTCAGTGCATAATTCCGAACTAATTAATTAAATAATTTTAATAAAGCATCCTAATGAATGCAGATGACACATTCAACGTGTACTCTACGGTTATTTGGGGACTTTTACGGGGTACAACACGTGAGGAAGTAATAAAAAGGATAATTACTTAGGGTTAAAAATGGATTTCTCGATATCTAAACTGGGCTTTTTGTGGCCGGGGCAATGAGTGCGTAAAGACCTCGAAGATTACAGCCTCCAACCACTAAATTATAAATTAAACTCGCTAGTTTCTGTAACCGCCGAGAGGCTTCGATGCTTTAGTTTTATGCGATATAAAGAATTTGGGGGATATCTGAGCACGAGCCAAAGACCGGAGGAGCAAGAGGCCTCATGGAGGCTTTGATAATGCTGATATACTGACTGAGATTAATACCATTTGCCTTAATGTATCCATTGTGTCGATTATTTAACTCGTTTTCTGTTGTTTTTTAGTTAATAACGGTGAATACGTTTGTCCTCCGGTGTGCAGAAATATACAGAACATCGCGCGCGCCGCCTCGGCTCAGTCAACGTTGAATCCCTCCCAGTCAGTTTGCCGGTGTGCTCCATTCATTCAAATTTACAGGGCATACTCCCATTAAAAACTGATTTCTTGCCCCTTTTGTTGTCTAATTAAATAACATTGATATGAAAATACTGCCAAAATCATATTTTTAAAGAAATGTATAAGATACTCACCTTACTGAGTTGTAATTCATCCGAGCTGACCGGTTTATTCAACAAACTGGCATTTGAGTATTGTTCAGCTCCTTCTCCCTTTGCCATCGCAAAATAACTGGTTCCTTGGTTGAAGTAGGCTCAAAAACAAACACAAATACTCGAGTAAAAAAAAAATCTCTTCTGTATATGTCCCTGATAAGGTTTAAGCAGGCACGTTTCGCGACACGGTCGTGGCAAGCAATGTTTGAACACTCAGGATGCAGAGAGAGTAGTATCTTCAGCCCCACCCATCGACGTGCCATTCACGCCATTTCATACGCCCGTCCCCTTTTGCGCTCCTTGAAAATTTTAATTAGTTAGGGATGAAAGAGGAACCCAGTGACAGTGTATATGTAAATAATGTTGACAATGTTTGTTTTGGTACTTTATGTTATCGTTGTACTTCCCCACTCGTTTAAAAAGGAAGAATGGGGAAAAGTAGCTTGCAATACCACTATTTGTTATTTAATTGTGTTGGACCCCTTTGTCTTATATCTTTATGGCATAGATTAAAACATAATATGACCCTACCATCTGCTGAAGTTAAGATTTATTGAACAGAAGAAAACATTATTTTTCCAATTTTCTCCAGTTATAGTAAGCCTGTGTGAATTGTTGGCTCAGTTATTTGTTGGTAGCTGACTGGGCTGACAGGTGTGGTCTTCTGTTGAAACCCATCTGCTTCAAGACTAGATGTGTTATCTGTTCTGAGATGGTTTTCTGCACAGCTTGGTTGTAATCACTGGTTATTAGAGTTAATATTGCCTTTCTATTACCTTCAACCAAATTACTTAATAATTATGGCTGTGAAGTGATGAGTAATAACCTGTTGTGCAAATCTGTAGTTTTTAGCTCCCTGCTCATGCATAACAACCAAAAGGTAAGCATAGCTTGTAATAAAAGTTGCATTGAAGACCAAATCGTTGCATCGCCTTGATTTTTTAAAAACTTTTCAACCACTCTATTGTACACTGTCACAGGGGCCAATTCAGACCAATTTTGAACTGTCAGAGGATTTTTTCTGATATATCCGAATATTTTAAACAGGCGACGCTTGAATTTCAGTCTTTTTAAATTGTACTGCCCTTAATTTTCTTTTTTATAAATATTGACAAAGTATCTTGTCTTATTGTACATCAAGGGCTGTTTCTGCCTCATTTTATGACCTTGTAAGGATTACATTATTTTTCTAAATGTCCTAATGTGCAACTTTAGAACTCCAGGGGGGTATGCTTTCTTTTTTACAGTCCACAGCCTGCATCAAGAGTCAGTCCCTAAGTTTTAGATGTAGAAAATTCAGCCTGAAATTCTAATTCTAGTTCAGAATGTAATCCACAATATTTGCACCTTTAATTCCCAGTGGTGTTGTCCAGTTCAAATGGAAACATTTGCTTTGCTACTGTTGTGTATTTAGGCAAATGCAATGGCATTCTGTGTGGAAGCATATATATGAGTTTTAGACCATACTATCTCTCATTATTCATTTTTTTTTCAGCAGTCTTCCTGCATACAAGTTCCTCAAAGTGACCACCTTCCTCTGAAATGATGATCAGGGAGGTATTTATGCCTTCCCGTTAGCACACCCACATACTTTGCATGATTGCTGAATAACAGTATAAACAAAGTTGATCATTTGTGGTGGAGCTAATGTCTGTAGATTGGCCGTGTGGGTGTGTTTTCTGACTTAGGTCTTTATTAGCAAGGCATTTTCTCTGGCTGTTGCTGTGTGTATGTTCCCAGTTTAGACTAGCACACATTCCATTAAACCTGCTGTATACACATGTACACACACACACACACCACTGCTGGTTTGAATACCTCACCTGTGTTTCTACAGGAGGGAGGTCTGCATACAGGAGATGTATAGATATTTCCAGTGTTTACTTATGGCACATTATGTCCACACACCTCACAGAGTGCACAGACATGCCGCCTCGCCTCTGAGCAAACATACATTTTACAATGCGGCATTATCTCTAAACCATACTATTTGTTTACCGGTACGCCTCTAAGAAGGGCTTCCCCACATGATTATTTTCAAAATCCCGCTGAACCTTGACTTTGCCAACTGTACAATCTAATTCAGGCCATTTGCACACGTGATGTAAAACCTTAACTGATAAATTAATGTGTGTGTAAACACATTGCAGATTAGATAAAGCTGTTGAAGTTGTGCCAGTGAACTCAACAAGCTGCTAGGGAAGAGTGGTGCAATCCTGTAGGGTCAAATGTAGCATATTTGATGTTTTTACTTGTTGGTCGTGACCAATACATAAAATGAAAAAAAAAACTATAATGGTAGCATTTGAAAGGCTTAGTAGGGGAGGTTTGCTCATGCAACCAGGATAATCCAAACATCCAGGCCACATGTAAACTGTCAAGGCGTGGGGGTGCGGACTCAGGCGCAGACAGGAGGCAAGGTCGTATCCAAAATAACAATATTTATTGTCCAGGTGTAGGTATAAGGCAAGGATTGAGCAAAACACGTGGTCGGACAAAGCAGGGTCAGAGGCCAGTAATCCACAGGGCGACTGTACCAGAGGGCAAGGCAAAAGACAGGTCCAAAAACAGGCAGAAATCCAAGGGCCGAGAGACGAAGAACTAGGAACACTGGTAAGTCAGGCTAAGACACAAGACGAACTGGCATGGAGTGCAAGGAGACACAGACACTAAATACACACAGGAGCGGGGGAGACAACGGGACACAGGTGTCACACATTAGGGCAATAATCACCAGCGGGAACACATGAGGAAGAGGAAGACAAGACACCTGAAATGAGAGGGAGGTCAGAACTACAAAATAAAACAGGAAATGGTGCAATACCACCTCAAACCACCTGGCCC
>JAVQJG010101958.1:0-26780 GCA_036024015.1 Craterocephalus amniculus
TCCTGCTGAGTTACAGCTCCGTGCTGTTTGGTAGAGCAGGGGAAAGTGAGAAGTCTCCTTTAATCCAAATTAATAATGTTTCATTTATACTGGAATTGTGGGTTGTACCACTACACATGTGCCAGTTACGCACTTGTGTTCTCCAGGGCAATCTGCACTGAGGAAGCAAAAAGCATTAGAGGGATGGGAAGTCACGCAAGCATTTTTTCTCAATAGTGGAGAGCCTCTGGAGTGTTCTCCCCCGTGTGCTCATCCACACAAACAGATGTCTGAGCCAGAATTGCAAGAAAGAAGCATTGCAGCGCTGTATATTGAGAATACGATATTGGTCGGAAATCATATGAGTTGTTGCCTGAGGGATGTTTGGGATATTCTGGTAGTTTAAAGCTTATGAAAGACAAATACTGTGTGTACGCCGTACACTTGTGTTTACTTCCTCCATTCTTGTGATGCCTGCGCTGCTTCAAAATGCTCCTCTTTTATTGATGACATCAAAGCAATTAGGGGCAAATCCATCCCCCCCCCATCATCTTTTTGCCTCCTACTCTTTTTTAATCCAAGAATAGAGCCTTGACTGGGCTTGACATCATTTGTTAGAGCTTCTTTACATCTCCTGCTAATGACCTTTCTATTTAAATAAGAAAACTCCATATCTGATCGGAAAATGACCTTCCGTAATGCCAGCAGTTCTGTTTTCCTCGTGTACCGTGGCTTGTACGGCGTGCCGCTTGGGACATAAACACTCTGCGTAGTGAAATGTAATGAGAGCTGCTGTTTAAATCCGGATTGTGAGCGGCTTTCCAAAGCATGAACTGGCAGGGCGGGAGGCAATTACCACCACTCAGCCAGCCATATACCAGAAGAACTGAGGCTGCAGAACAGGCCAGCACTGTTCACTTTGGATTGAGCTCATATGCGATCTAAGCAGGAGCGACACAATCCGCTGAGGGGACAGGGTAGTCAGCATTCAAACACACAAACATACTTTTTTTTTTCCTTCTTTACCACACACACCTACACTCATTCAGCTACCAGCAAGCGCTCCTCCAGAATGATGAGTCGGAACAGAGCTTGACGTAGGAAACATTTAGTCTGAAAGAGAAGGTCAGTCTTTAAAACCTGAGATACAGACTGATGCAAACTCATGTGCGCACACACAAAAACCCAAGGACACGCACACACAATCGGATATCCAGCCACATGTTTGTGCACATGTAGTCAAAAACACATGAAGAAAAGCTGACCAAATAAATAAAAAATGGTTGTTTTCTTGTTCTGAAAATACAGCAGTCACGACTCCCATCTAATCAGACACGCTGGGTATAATTTGAGCTATTCTGATTTTAAAAAATGCTCGTCATGAAAAATCTCTCTCAGAAAGTTAACATTATAATCAGATCAATAAATCTGATTCATGTGTCAGATCTTATCTTCACTTACATATTTACAACAATTTTTTTGTGACTTTTAACTGGGTTTTGACTGTTTAGATGTTTCAAATCTCAACTATTTATATCCATTATGGTTTTGTTGGATTATGAGGAGTTGAAGAGAGAAATTGACTGAAAAAATAAAGTACAAAATTCAACTCTCTCCATCTAAGATAGCAAAAATGTATTGCTGCACCACTCTGTGTGGGTCAAAACTGGCCCAAAATCAAAAAAAGTGTAAGCAAGGCTGTTGTACTTTATTTGAAACTGTTGCTATCTTCAAACAGAGATCTGTTTTATAGACCCGCTCCAAGATGCCCTCTAACTCCCTGCTACTCTTTGCTATGGTTTATTACTGTGTAGTTGATAAACGCTGGCTGACAACATTGTGTTTCTGCATTATTCAAGCAAAAGGTCGAAAGCAACAAAGATGTTAGTGACTAAAATGGTTTGTATTGGGACGTTACCAGGCATACAGCATCCTCTTAAACCAGGGATAAATGTGAGCGACCAAGCAAATATTCCATTATGGGGGACGTTGAAAGGTTTCCATAACAATAAAATTAGATTTCATCGATCCTGCAGGGAAAGTCCTGTTTTTTCTACATTGTCCTTGGAATGTTTGCATCTGCAACATGTGGATGAGCGCTATCCTTGCTTGATTTCGCACTGCATCTGTCTCGACACTGTTGGCTCTTTTTGAAATATTTAACATGGGAAAATGTATTCTTTGTACCGTCCTCTTCCGCTTATCCAGGGTCGGGTCGCGGGGGCAGCAGCCTAAGCAGGGAAGCCCAGAATTCCCTCTCCACGGCCACATCAGCCGACTCATCCGGGGGGATCCCGAGGCGCTCCCAGGCCAGCCGAGAGATATAATCCCTCCAGCGGGTCCTGGGTCTACCCCGCGACCTCCTCCCGGTGGGACGTGCCCAGAACACCTCCCGGGGAATATCAACACCTCTTTTCTAATTATTAAAATCAGAATTAATTGTCATTTTAGAGTATCCCTCATTTTTGTCTTTTCTCAAGTGGTTGAATATTTTGTGTTTAATTTGAACTATTTTGCACTGTATTTTGTTATTTTTGCAGTTTATTGAAATCATACAACTGAACTCCTATAAATGCAAGCTCTAAAATTTCCAGATTTCATTCAGTTCAAAACAGCACACATAATAATGAGAGCCAAAAATTGTCTACTGCCAATTCAAATATATAAAAATTGTTTCCAGTGAAAGAGGAGGGTTATGTTTTAAGAAATGAGTTGATTTAAAAAAAAAACCATGTTAGAACATCTCTGTGTGTGTTTCAGTGTCAGATGTAAAATTATGGAACAGCTTAACAGATGTTATGATGTGGCCTGGCAGGTCTGCTGGAGGGTTGGGCTGTGAGCTGGTGGTGATCACTGGTTAAACACACTCACCTGATTCCTGTTGAACTCATCACTGCTCCTATTTAACTGGCTCTCTTCTCTCCACTAGTCATCAGTTTTTCCAGTCACCAGCCATGGATCCAAGACTCCTGTCCAACCAATTCAACCTCCTGACCAGCCCAGACGGATCTGCAGAAGTCCAGTTGGCAACCACCCTTTTTGTTGGCCTCCCACTGTTCTCCCCGAGCCTCGTTTTTGCCTCCAGCCTTTTTTGTTAATAAAACCTTGACTAGTCTGCAACTTGTGTCCTCCCTCCTTGAGTGCCAAGCACTTCATAACAACATATTAATTAAAGGAAAGTAAAAACATCTACCAATTTAAGAAAACGTACAAAATGTGAATATTAAATTCACAAAGCTTGAGGAACAGTTTGACAAAGGACAGTAATAGGTGTTTCAAGCCATTTTTATTTACGTTGTATTGGGAGGTGTGAGGTACGGGGATGTGTGCATGAATTTTTGTTTTATTTTCTTTGTACTGTGAAGTAGGAAATTTGAGTTGTGTGATAGAGATGGTACTTGTAGAAATAGGGTAGGGATAAGACTATACATCTGCTTACTACTTTTAAGACGTGACATGTCAGGATGTCAATGTTATAAATGCTATAAATGAAAATGATAATGTCTAGTGCGGATAACTGATGTTCTAAAGATTGTGGTGGCGCTTTTCCAACAGATGACAGATTAAATCAAATCAAATCAAATCAAATTTTATTTCTAAAATGTTTTTCAACAAAAGGCAACACAAAGGGCTTTACATAGTAAAAGTGAATGCATATTAAAATAAACATTGAACAAAAACAACAAGCCTTCACATACTCAATTATCACACATTAAAACCCACACCCACCCACACCCCACACAAACACACACACCAAGCATAAAATCAAAGAGAAGGATACAGCATAAACAGGTGGACTGCTGGTTGTCGATGTAGTTATGTCAAGTGCTAAGATCTTTGTGTGTGTGTGTGTGTGTCTGTGTGTGTGTGTGTGTGTGGTGTGTGTGCGCGTTTGTGTGATTACACAACAAGTCCCCAACAAGTCCTATGTAAAATTAAATCACACAATTGGATATCATAGAACTATCATAAGGTAAGTGCGTCGAGCAGTTAGTGCTGGGTTAGGTTGGACATTTTAAGTCTGAAAATGCTCTTCAAAAAGATGAGTCTTAAGTTTGCTCTTGAAGGTGGAAACAGACTGAGGATCGTAGTTTGGTAGCTCATTCCACCATCAAGGGACAACAGAGGAGAAGAGTCTGGATGCTGATCTCATGCCGCGTTGTGTTGGAACCACCAGGTGTCTTTCAGTGGCAGAGCGTAGCTCTGGATGAAGGAGTGAAGGTAGGCAGGAGCTGTGTGCGTTAGGGTTTGGTAAGCCAGAAGCAGAGCTTTGAACTTGATGCTGCTGCAACTGGAAGCCAGTGCAGAGAAGTCAGCAGGGGAGTGACATGAGCTCTCTTGGGCTGGTTGAAGACCAGACGTGCTGCTGCATTCTGGATCATCTGCAGAGGTTTGACGGAGGATGCTGGAAGACCAGCCAGCAGAGAGTTACAGTAGTCGATGCGGGACAGGACCAGGGCCTTATTTCCCATTTAAGTTCGTTTTTAAGTCCCAAGGGTATTTAAGGGGGCCCTTTGATCTAAATAAAGACTGAAACTCACAGTGAGATGTCCTTTTCTGGTAAGGGCTGCTTCCTGAAGACCTCAGAACAACAGTGTTGCTGCTCTTAAAAGCAAGACCTTTTAATTCTTTTTTTAAAAAGAAACTCTTTTTTACTAACTTCTTATCTTTTTAAACAACTTTAGTGTCATTATAAAAGTGGTTTAAATTGGTAACTCAAGGAAACTGTGACAAAAATGATGATGTGCATCTGTAAAAGTCAAATAAACTAGGTTATAGAAATTCTGATCATGTACATATAAATCCCACCCATTTAAAAACATTGGTGACTACTTGGTCATAAATCCTCCTTCCTCATAAATCTGGGCCAGACTACACCTGGCTGTTGACTGTTAAATAGTTAGATGGACAAATGTGAAGAATTATTAGATAATGTTTTTATTTTATTTCATCCCCTTTGAAGCAGAAATTGTGAAGTTACTGTTTCTTTAAGAAAATTCTCCAATTAAACTATGTTTAGAACCTTTTCCTCTATTTTTATTTTTACAGTCCATAGATAAATATCCTCATTAATCCCCTCATGGGTGTAAAAGGAGCATCAGCGTTTCCTCCCATCTCTAAAGCTCTTTACCCTGATAATGCTGTTTGGGTGAGTCCGGAAGTGTCTGCAGATGCTCACCATGTTTCTAGGATTTGACATGAGGAAGTGTTGAGCCACATGAGCCGGCAGCAGGTTGAACAGGATCCTTTTGTTGTCCAGCTTCACCTTCTCCATGTCGTCTCGCTCCTCCTCCGCCTGGACTCAGAAAAAAACCCAGGATGAGAAACTGCTTCTTTACGCAGCGATAAAGATCAATTATGGCTCAAAACACAAGAGGAAGATGTAATTGCTTTTCCTTATCACTAGAGGGAGATAACGATTTGCAAACAAGACAAACACAGATTTCCTTAAAATAGAAACATCCAGGCTTCCTGCAGCCAGTCTACAAACACCAGGCTGTGCACGTAGACTGGGAGAAAGCTGACGCATGGCAGTGGATTTCTGGGAAAAGAGAATCAGAAGTAAAAACAATTAAATTTATTACAATTTCGGCTGAACTCTGGAAAATGAAAATAAAATGTTCTTGATGAAGGATCTAGATATTTCTTGTAACATCACCACATTAGCCTGAGAGGAATCAAAAATAAAATATAAAGAGGATGCTGATTTTATCTCTGACAGTGACATATAAAAAAATCAACGAGGGGAGGAACAGCGACCATCTCTACGACAGATGATCAGCGTCTAATGCCAACTGAACTATGACTGTCTGAAAACTGATCACATTATATTTGCTAAGCAGTTTTCTGAAAAGGACAGGATGCATGTACCTCAGTACTGACGACCGCAAGGTTTTTAAAATTTCTAATTCATATAACAGGCCAGTGAATAACTCAGAGCAAAAGACATAGATATTTACCTCTCAACTGGTTTATTATTTCAAATAGTGTCAAGAAATAAATCAAGAAAAATTCAGAACACAAATTCAGAGTACTGGAAACAATGTTATATAACGGAGTTGAACCAGTGAACTTTAATGTTTGTACTAAGATAAAAGCAATATAAAATGTCTTTTTTACTCTTATTTTTTATTTTTCCTTGGACAATGAAAACAAATATCAGTGCATTTAGGAAAATGGTTAATAACAGCAGAATGATCCAATCTTGAAACAGTAATGGGTTATTACTGACTTTTAGTATTACACACCCAAACTAAGTGTAAGAGCTGGCTGAGGCAGGATCACTTCCATTTTGCACAGAAGCTGACCTGTTCCTTACAAATCCAAGACATTGGATTGTTAAGGGGAACATTTCTTAAGGAAAAATTGGATTAAAGTGGGGAAAAGACCCTTTGACGTGTGGACAGGAGACTCTGGGGATCAACTTTCCAGCAGGGATACATCCTGCTGATCTGCAAAAGACTTGGAGCAGACTATGTTGTAATCAGTTCAAATAGCATTGATCAGTAGTTTTACAGGGTTTTTGAAGGGGTAATTCATAGTTTTTCTTTGGATATTTGTTGCTTTTTTTCAATCCAGCCCTTGTATCTGACCAATTCAGGAGTCCATGTTCGACCAACAAATCATTCAAACATGTGTGACAGTGTGTGGGTCCTGTCACTGTGTGCCTCCGATTGATGATGCACCCTGGCTACTTGGCCACAGGGATATCCTTTTGGCTGACTGGCAAGCGCGCGTGACTTTCACCCGGGAGGTTGTGGGATCGCTCCGCCCGGGCCCTCTGGTCGTCCAGCCACACATGTAAAAAGCTCTGAGCTCAAGCGATGAACCAATGTTAGAAAAGAACCAATTCTAAATCTTTATGCTCTTTGTTTCCAGCAACAAGGTGATTTCCAAAGAGCTGTTTTTTCTGAAGTTGGCATATCTCAGCATGGTGAGCAGAAACTAGAGAAGGGAAATAGTTAATCTGTAGCAGATGAGCAGGATCTGAAAATCATGTCCTTAAGGAGCAGGAACAAATCCAGGAAAGACCTTTGTGAACCAGGAGGGATGCATCTGGACCCTCAGCTGATCCATCTACTGTTGGCTGAAGCTGAAGATGTTAAGGTTGAAAGGTTCTCATACCAAACACTTGTCAGGACTAAATGCCCTCTTTTCCTTTTTCCAGACAATATACTAAAGATTTGTATCTTTTGCGCAGCACCTTTTATTTGACTTGTTTAGAAATCCAGTCAGGTTGCATGCAAACACACTCTCACCTGAGTTGCCCAGAGATAGTCCAGCCGCAGTTTAAGATCCAGCTGTCTTGAATGCAGAGCCAGAGCTCCAGAAATCAGCAAGACGGCCAACACAGGGTCATAACCTCGTGTGTGAAGAAAGCCACCGCTGGAAGATATAGGCACATAGAAATAAATGGAGTTTTCAGATGCTGTTTGTCTTTTTTTGTCATGAATTCATGAATGTTTCTAAGGACAATAAAGAGGCCTCAGGTGGAGCATAAAGAAAAAGATGGCACAAAAATAAAAACGAAGACATCTTCAGTGAGATGATAAAACCAAATTAGCTGTGATAAATCTTGGATATATAACACTGGACATAAATACTAGAGTAAAACTAAAAGTAATTCATGCAGAAATTACCCTAAAGACAGTATAGATATTATGAATATCCTGTTTACTGATAACATTCTATCTTTATACAGTTTGCAAAAACTACATTATGGAAACTAACTCGAAGCCAAAGCTGGGAAATAAATCTAGTGCTGAGTAGAAGAATAAAGTTTAGTTAAACACATCACATGCAGTCTCACCCCACAGCTTGGCGATAGCCACTGGTTTCCATGACAATGGTGTAGGAGACAGAGAGGAGGAGGAGGAGCAGGATCTTGGGGAGCGATGAGACGCGGAGGTAAGGGACCACGGTGAGGGTGCCGGCCACGCAGGACAGCAGGGCGTAGGCCATGTTGGGGCCGGCTCTGTCCACTGCTGTGCTGTTAGCCGGTCCCATTCCCAGAGCCTCAGCAGGGGCCTCCTCCACAAAGTGGCTGGAGTTGCTCTCCACTCTTCCCCACGGGACACAGCCCACCTGGAGGGAAATTAATCTGATTATATAGGAATGATTCCCGGTACTTTTCACTCAGCTGGGAAATTTGGAAGTTTATGAAATTACATGTAAAAATAAGCTTAATGATGATGTTTGAACGTGATGGGAATGGAAGTGTTGAGGAATTTTTCATCCGGTGAAAAACCAAGACTCTTAGTCAGACTGCGTTCCGGAGCTTTATTGCACATACACCCTGCTCGATGGTGCACATGGAGAGGCCTCTGCCTTATCAGTCCACCACGTGCCATTTATACCTGACTTGCGCTCATCTGCACACGCAACAAAAGGTTTTACGGCATCAGTTTACGGTCTTTGGTAAACAGAGCACCGTCTTTGATGTGGCCGACCAAGCTATCAATCAACTCAATGTATACAAACTGAACTTAGCTAAACAGGATTAACTCCTGCTGGAATGAACTGCAAACAACCCTGGCAGAAATGCAACTCCTGCTGTAAATGAAACGTGCAGGAATGCAAAACAGGATTAGGAGTAAAGTAAATAAACATTATAAAGAGATGGAATAATAAAAATTATTTCACAGAAGCAACTGATCACATACATCAGCACATTTCACCAGGCTGCTTTACAGATGTGACAGGTATCATTTCCTTCCATTCATCAGGACTAAGACAAGAAAACCCAATCCCCAGTTTACTATTGTAGTATCTGGAATTCCATGGATTCTCATGTAGATATTACATTTTTTTCTACCAGATAGAGGAGAGCATGCCAAACAGACCACAAACAGATCAAGAAGTCCTCCAAATGAATTTATAATATCTGTTGTCTGTCGTCATGACTAAAGCTTTATTACTTGGTTGGCTTTGGACTTTAACGTCGGCGTTACAGCTGCAGCACATTTTCTAGCATATTACAATCTATCTTCTTCAGTTTATTTCACACAACAATATTTGGCAAAATCTGAGTACTGAGTACTTCCAGCAGCCTCACTTAGATACAATATAACATCTCTATTGTAGGGGTTAAGTGACCAACATGTTCTACATCTAGTCATTTAAACCAACAAAGGCAGTTTTGTAGTCACATAGTACTTTTTACTTCATTTTCATTTCTTTTCAATTTCCCCCTCTGGCATTGAACTTAGATAAAACTGAGTTTTTATTCTATCCACCAATATTTCAACCCACCTCCAGTTTAATTAAAGTTAAATATTCGTAGACTAGATTCCACCTGCCACATGGACTCTGGCAGGAGTTTTCTTCCATAATGCTTCGCTGTCCATAGCAGCAGCAGCGTTCCAGTATTTATGAAACAGCTCTTCGTATGCTTCAATAAGAACTTTTTGCTTCAATCAGGTGAAATAACAAGCTTTTTGTCCATGGATGCCATAGTGAATCCAAGTATTGGAGCTCCACTGATGATGTTTTCTTTTATTGTGCTTCCCAACTCCAGGTAAAGATACTCAGAGTTGCTTAAACCTCACTCACAACATCTGGAACATAAAACTAAAAAGGGAGTTAACCCAGAGCTTCTTATTAGTGTCAGATTTAGCTAAACCTATATCTTGAAGAGATATCAGTCGCCTTAACCTCAACCCAACAGATGTAAACAACAAAGACAACTGGGGGTGTCACTTGTTACATAACTAAACACACGATATGCTGCACATTCATGTGGACATGCTGAGCAATTATTGTGCCCAAAAGTTACATTAATGACTTATAAATTAGTTGGAACAAGTCATGGATAATTAATGGTGAAACCTATAAGACATGACATGGAAAAGGAGCCTCGCACCACTTTTAATTGGTTGATGAAATAATGAAATAAATACAACCCAGCACACAGACTTACCACACAAGCCTGGGTAACAGAGTAGGTGAGCAGAACAAGGAAGACACAGAGAACTGTTCGGATCTGGATGGTGAGACAGCCTGGTTGGCACTAAAACCAAAGGAGATAAGAGGGGAGGAAGGGCGATGAGAGGGTTGGAAAATATAAAAACTCACTAAATGAAACACCTGTTTATCTGCCCTAATGACATTTTGGACACATCATTAGCCACTGGTGGAAATGGGGACATTTTTGTGGTGCGGCTCATTTTGTGTCGGTCTATTAAAGGCAACACTAAAGGAAACGATGACAGCTCAATGTGGCATGATGCCATGGTGTCATATAAAGATTACGTGTGTGATGTCACTACTAATCTGAACAGTCAGGAGTAGTAGAAAAGCTAAAAATAAAATAGCTCGCTAAATGAAGAAAAGAAGAAAAATAAGACACAACAAAAAGCAGCAGTGTGTTTTTAAAAACTGCTGTAAAGATTCAAAACAGCCAAGAGATGCTCAAAACAGCCACAATGTGACAAGCAACTCCAGAGACACAATCACAATGAGTGATGTCAAATAATGGCGGAGATGGAAAACAACCACAAAGATTAAAAAAATACCGTAGAGACTCAGAAAAAAACTATTCTAAAGAATCAGAACTATAAACCAAAGATATAGATACAGATCTAAAACAAACCCAAACAAGAGTCTAATCAGCTTTCATTATGATTCTCAAGCAAAGATCAATTCTGTGATGTAAATGATAACTGATCTCTCGGACCTTTCACTTCATCCTCTGAATCTTAAGGAGGAGGTTTCAATCAATTTAAGCTCATTTCAACCATAACAACCTTTTTGATTGTGGTGTTTAAACATCTGGAAGTCTTAACTCCCAGTATTTTTATTGCTCATGTTTAGGTATAAGCAGGAATCATCGAAAGCCTGCAGGACAGGGGCTCTCCAGGAGCAGGATATATGTGTTGTCTTGTATTTATTACTTTCTGTTAGAGCCATATAGAAATTATGTTTATTCTGTACATAACATCTGATTAGAAAAATGTTGTTGTTAGGAGTAATAGCCTACTTTATTTCCTTTATTAAGAGGCATTTGGTTATATTTGTATTGTTTTATGCGTTTAGTGTTTATGTTTGGTCACTGAATTGAGCTACCTTTAAACGTCCTGCATTTAATAAAGGTGACGCGCACAGTTTCACTTCTTGTTTTTTTTTTTTTTGCACAGTTTCACTTCTAATGCGCATGCTTATTGTAAAAAAGCTAAGCAATGGAGCAGGACGTGAAGCAACAGTTTTCTGACCGTCATTGTCACCAGTGACATTTTATTTTATGTCGAATGTTTTTTGTTAACCTAACTGTCACTACAGGTTTTCAGAGATGTGACAAATTGTTTTGAACCTTGGCCGCCTTTGTAATAAACTGAAGTCATTTTTTGTATCCGTTTTGCTTCAGTTTTTGGACCAAGTTTAACACGTCAGAAACCTTCACGTCCTGCAGGAAAAAGTTTTTTGTTGGAAAGGTTTAGACATTCACTTTCTATTATTATTATTTTCTGTTTTCACGCACCTATGAATGAAATCTGCACAGTATCTTATAACTTATCTTGCTTTCAATCTTTTTAATGAATTTTTTGTGTGTTTGTTGTTGTGTAGTTATGTGGCATTATTATTTTATTGTGATTCATCCTTGCTTTTTATACTTACATTTTATGTAAAACACACTATATCAATAAAATTTTATTTGATTTTGAACCTGAAAATGTGCTATACAAATCAACTTGCCTCACCTTAATTTCAAAAGTTTGTGTTTGTTATAAATTTCTGGTTAAATAGAAATAAAATAACAATTAAAAACAACAACAGAGCTTCAAAAGAAATCAAAAAAGGGACAGAAATTTTAAAAAATGAATAACACTGTAACAAAATCTAAATCTTGAAACTCTTAAAATCTAAAAACTATTGCAAACATTTATGAAATGACTAAAGAAGCATCAAAGAGGAATGAAAATAATTATAAATATACTCAAAAGAGTCCAAATAAGATTCAAAATAAACCTAAACCATTCCAAAATCATCCAAAACAACCAAACTGACGGTACAGAAACTATTTTGCACATATATTATCGCAGATAAAGACAAAACAACCACAAAGCATTCACAACAATTATAAGGAACCAAAAACTGATCTGAAGAACAGTGGACAAAAGAGGTCATAAATGGAAATTTTAAAAACAATCATGAAGACGGATAGGTATACAATGTCTGTAAGAAAGGTTACCACCTGGATTTAACCAAGCCAAATAAGGGTGGAGCCTCCCAATGGATAATTATTGCATGGAGGATGATTTTTCAGCTGTACCAAGTTATTTAACCCGATGTGATAGTGAGCAGCTTCTCGTTTCTTAAACAGCCATGTTGGAAGACCCACCCTGTGGTTATGGAAAAGATGTAAGTCTGTTTAACAAAGGGTCAGATTACTGGCATCAAGCAGAGAAAACATCTAAGGAGATGCAGAAACTACTAGAATAGAGTTAAGAACTGTTCAATGCAATGTTAAAAACAGGAAGAAACATGGTCCTGAATGATCCCGCATGATGGTGATCATTTAAATGTTCGGTGGAATCAAATGAAAGAAAAACAACAGAAGAGTTCAGGGCTATTTATAGTTGTGAAAGTAAAACATTTCCACATGCACACAATGTGAAGGGTAATTATGGGATGTGGACTAAAGAATATGGAGCTCCATACCATGGAGTCAAAAAGTGGTCAAAAGTTGTGTAACAGTCTTTGTGCAGAAGAATTCACGCTCTTATGCACATGCAGAGAAGGCTAGAAGTCGTACCTGAACACTGGTGAGATGCAAGTACATTACACAGGCCACATGGAAACACACACACAGCACCAGCAGCAGCAGCACCAGTGTCCCCCTGAGAGACAAGCAGACACCAGAGTGAGCAGTGCTTTCCCAGTTCCCCCTTCAACAGTAAAAACAATCTCTTTTCACATGCAGTATGTACATGACTGTGTGTGTATATGTGTGTGTGAGGATACATACTGTGGGATCATTAGCAGGTAGATAAGGCCAAATAGAGCACCGAGGATCAGAGAGAGAACCACGGCGTTGATGAAATGGTCATCATACACCTGGTGATACTTAAAATGCGGGAGACAAACATTATTGCTCAAGATTGTTGGACTCAGCATCCATCCATCCATCCATCCATCCATGAGAAACCATAAACCTTGAACTCCCTTTGTTTTGTATTTCATAAACATGTCTTGCACTTTTATTCTCAGCATCCATTGTATACTAGAGTTACGTAAAACATTTACTTAAAGTCCATATGACTCCACCCCCTCCGTCAAAGATAGCCTGCTGTAACTTGTCAGCTCCAGTGGGACTGATCAGCTGAAAATTGGCACTTGTTTTTTTTAATATATAATAATAGACATCAAAAAATACTTTTTTTCAGATGCTCATTTGACATGCACAGTAATATTTTGATATGAACCCCATTAACTGTTTTTCTGATCATCTAAAGGAGTCAAATTTGGACTCCAAAGTTGCCAGGACCTTTAATTATATGCAACTTCAGGCTTCTTTTTTCGAAACTTTTTATCCATTTTAAGCCAGCTGGCTTCAGGTAAAATAAAAACAGCCTTTTGTGGAGAAGGAGACACCCATGGAAAACTTTTTGAGGTTATAGGTTGAATAAACGAAACTTGACTTGTCTTGTGTTTCTTGCAGACATTTCACCACTCATCTTATGTAAGAGGCATTATCAGTGCAAACTGGTAGGTGTCAAGTTTCTTTTTTTTTAAAAATGCATTTTGTGCACCTCATAAAAAAGCTGGGTAAATATATGGTCTAATGTTGCGGAATAAACTTTTCGCCAGTAAATTAGCATGGAATTTTTAAAGGTCTGTTGGGCAATCAAATCTAAATTTGCAGCACAACACTTTCTAAAAAGACACCCCTTTACTGTGTGGGAGTAAATACATTTATTATACATATCCCTCCATCCGTTTCCTCATCTTCAGCTTTTTCTGGGAAGAATCCCACATTAAAAATGCATTTTTAATGTGTGTTTTAACATTTTTCAAACACTTCTGGACTACATTTAAACTCTAAGCAGTGGCTACATTACAGACGCGCACACACAGACCTATCCCTGTTCTGTGACTCCTTTATAACACTTCCCACGCACACATATGAGAACGGTGTCACGTGTGCCGTTCAGACGTTCCCAAATCATTATCTGCATCCCCTCCTGAGAGGGTGGGTGGATTCCTCATACAACCACACACACACACACACACACACACAGAGACATCACAGACAACAGGCGTGGGAGAAAGAGAATTATAAACTGTGTAGGGTGTGTTGTGTGAAATAAGACAGAGGGGAGAAGAACATGCAGTCACGAAGCATCTCGCCTTGTAATGAGCAAACTATAAAGTTGCTCCATGTGCTTTCTGTTGTAAATATAAATCCAAGCTGCTGCTCACGGGCACGTGGCCTCACCCTGCGCTCCCTGTCTCGGCTCCTGTAGAACAGGGTGAAGAAATTGAGGTCTGATGTCTCGGACTCGGTTTGCCGCGCTTCAATGAGTCGCCCGATGTAGCGGTTGACTCTGGTGCCTGGCGAGTGTTGCACGGCGGTGGCTGAGAATGATGTCCGACTCCGCAGCTTCTCTGACGCAGTCCGCAGGGCCCTTCGCTGTCAGACACGGAAAAGACAGCAGAACTGAGTTCCCACAAAGGCAAGGCCTTCCTTCTTTATGTGGACAGGCATATAAATGCAGAGTTTGCTGCTCTCTGGATTCAAGACATTTTGTTGTAACTACGCAAAGAAGAAAGAGGAGGGAACCTGGTCTGTCCAAGGATTTAGTATAGACGAGTAAACAATTAATGGACATATGATGCATTTATTAAACATTACTTAAAGCTCAACAAATTTTGGTGTCATAATTCTGTTACAAAACTTCTATCCGTCACAACGCTTGGATTTTGGCTACTTGGATAATCATGTAACAATGTGTCTAATGCTATTAGAGGAGATGATACCAGGCTGTGGGTGATTACCAGCACTCATAATGCGACCTCATCAGAGTCATGAAGCTCTAATGCCTGGCCGAGCTCACACAGCTGGGTGGATTACGGCTAGCAGGCTATTCCTGACAGCCAGACACTATGATGCCATGACCCCAGTTGCCGTGCTCTGACTGGTTGACAGGGGAATGAACCATGCAGCCCAAAATGTGACTGATCCACGGCTGCGTCCCAGTGGATCAAAAGCTAATGTAAACACAAAGATAATGGGGCAAAAACACATCAGCAGGAAAGAATTCATGCTCTCATGCACATGCAAAATTAGTAGAAGAGTGCCTCGAATATCAAAGGGCTCTTATTGGACCTCGTCCACTTGTTTATTTGTCAATATGTGTTTGAAATCAGCATCTATAGTATGAATCAAAAATTCTGATTCATGTGTTTGTTGCTGACTGTGAGGAGATTAGACATCTAAGCAGGATTTTTTTCCCCTTGAATAATCAAGCAAGTATTGAACAACATGCATAACATGAAGTCGCGTTGGAAGCAGAGCAACGCTGACGCTTCTGACACTCACCTTGTCATCATCCTCGCAGGTCATAACGTTGGAGAAGGGGATCTCAGCCTTGAACATCTTCCTACAGTGCATGAGCTGCACCAGCAGGTAGCACACCGTCTTAAACTTCATCCTCTTGGCCGGTTTGATGTCTGACAGGATGATGCCAGGAAAGATCTGGAAACATGCATGGGGAAGAAGAAAATGTAGTCAGCAATCGATGAGTCATTTCTCTGCAATGCAAATGTTACACCCACTGTCCACCTGTAAACTTGTTTTTAACAAACTAAGTATCCAATCAGCCAGTCACATGGCAGCAACTCAATGCATTTATTTCTGTAGGCATGGTGAAGCTAACTTGATGGAGTTCAAACTTAGAGAAGAAAAAAGATTTAAGGGAATTTGGACATGGCATGGTTGTTTGTCTCAGAATTTACTGGGATTTTCACGCAACTGTTTCCAGACAATAGTCAAAAAAAGAGAAAATATCTTCTGATGCTGCTTCCAGCAGGATGATGCTCCATGTCACACAGATCAGATCAATGAGTTCACTGGACTCCACCGGCTCCACAGCCACCACATTCAGTCCAGTATTCCACCTTTGGGATGTGGTGGAACGGGAGATTCTCATCATGATGCAGCCGCTATGTGATGCTGTCATGTCAACATGGAGCAGAACCTGTGAGGAAGGTTTCTAACTGCTTGTTGAATGTATGACACCAGGAATTAAGGCAGTTCTGAAGGAAAAGGGGGGTCCACTACTAGCAAGGTGGACTTGTCTTCTGTCTGAGCCATTGGTGAACAGCTGAGTCCTGATTGCTGCTCTTTTCTGCTTGTTGTCAACTCAGCTTTTATCAGCTCTGCTCCTGGTCGACAGCTTTGGTCATCCATGAAAAGAGCTAGTTTGTAAATGAGCCCAGTTTTTCACAATTTCCCGCCGAACTGGACTCTCATCAGTGCTGTTTCATGATTTTGCAACTGCATGACAATTTGTCCTGTTTGGTAAATCTGGAATTTAGCCTTAGCCTTTTTCTGAAGCTAACACACACTAACTTACTGTAGAACACTTGGCATGTAGAACAGTGATTCCCAAGCTGCTTTCCCTGGGGGCCCCCTTCATTCAGCTTCCCCCACCCACCCTGTGTTAAAGCCATGCTTGGTTTCATGCTGTCATTGGATGCTTCTCGTCACCAGAAATGATGCAGTTTGGCTGATAACTTTGATAAAACCAAAGTTACGATCATTATCAACTTATAACCTTTCATTGTCTTTTTTCAAAATAATCATCAGCACTGTGGCATTTCTCAGACATGTAACATTAATGAAATGGAGAAAATTGTTTTCAGGCTCTTAAAGAGACACTAAACAACTTATACTATTTTCTCAGTGATGCAGTAAACCAACGGCTAACCCAGCATCCATCTTACATCCTACCTGTACTGTGAGCATCTCCAGACAATAAAAAACAGTCTTTTCTTGACTCATCTTATCTCTTGTTCTTCTTTGGCTCTCCTTAGTTTCCTTTCTTCCTCCAAAAATGTCTTTTAGTGCTTCTTTGTTGAATCCACCAGTGGACGCTCAAACAGCTGGTTTCTTTACATTCACTTGCATGTAACACATGTACAAAGCAAAACTTAATCCCAGAGGTGAAAGTTTCTCAGCCACATGGTGCTGCTCGCCCACAACGGCTCTAAAAATGCACAGATGTCCCTGTGTCATCACGAGTCAAGAAAGCAAAGTTTCAAGGTTGAAAAGTTATAATGTACAGTGGGTGTTTAAAACCCTGGTTCCACGTGAACGAAACACCCAGATGATAAAAAACTTAAGCAAATTCACTTCAACTCGTCTTTGTGTGGACATGAACTTAATTCAAATCACACTGGCTCTGAACAGTCAAAGACTCCATTCACTCTGTAAGGGACCCCCTTTGGGGTCCAGGGAAAACGGGTTGGGTACCACCAATTTAGATCAAGGATCCAACTACAACATGAATCACAGCCATCCCAATTTTTATAACTATTCCACATGTCAGGTTTGGGCTTCAGAAATAAGGCATACGTCTAATTTTAAGCTAAGAAGTTTTTAAAGAATTAAAAAAATTCATGCCAAAATAGAAGAATGTTTTGACTGTCGCCCTACTCTACATTTTACATCATGTTGATTGGAAACAAACTGATGATAAATTGATTAAAAATAATTGTTTTGTAAATTGTGGCAGCAAAGGTATTTTCGTGGAGCTAATCATTGGAAAAAGCCGTGGAAATTAAAACATGGACAACAGGAACTTAATACGAAGCAGAAATGTCATTCATAAAAAAAATAGGCTTGAGTGGGATTTTTACATCAGACTGTGAGTATACGATGCTTTAAAACCTGGATATGGCCAGTGTGCATTTGTGTGTGTCTTGCTTGGGGATTTTTCTGAGTATTTAAAACGCTATGAGCAGACACACACACACACACACACACACACACACACACACACACACACTACTGTTGCACATGTGCAGTTGGTGTGAGATAGTGACACTAGCCATGTGTATGGCAGCTTAACACATGGCCAGCCTCCCTCTCGGCATCAGAAGCTTAACTATTACAACACTGACAGCTGTGTCACCTCTCAAGTTGTTTGGAAATGAGAGAAAATGCAGAAAAAAGAAACTGATCCGGCATACTTTGCGTCTGTGTGATGGCACTATGAAGAATGTCTCTATGTGGTGCTTCTGCAGGAAGGCATGTCTCTCGTGGCCAAAGCCTGGCTCCACCTCGTAGTCCCCATTTAAACACTCCAGGGTGGTCCTTGTGATGTGCACCTTGCTGAGAGCACAAGCATAGCAGAGAATGAAAAGCAGTTAGTGATGAAAGTATGTTGCTGAGGTCTCAAATCATTATCTCCCTCATTATTTTTATCAGGCTAATAGCCCTTCAGTTTGCTCTAAAAAAGAAAAAAAACCTTTTCAGAGAGAAATTTTGACGGTCCCGGTCTGTAGAAAGTATTACTTTACTTGAAACAAGACCAAATGGGACCAAAGAAAGGACCTCATTTCACTGCTTTTTAAATGCAAATTTCCCCCTTTCTGTACATGAGTTTTCCTAAATGAGGAGACATTGATCTCATATATGAGTAATCTGCTTCATTTTTAGCTCCAGATGCTATCCTTTTTTAAAAATGACTGCAACTGTATTAAATTATTGCATGACGGTAACCTTCTGAATATGGTGATTGCTGATGTCTTTCCTCCTTGGCATGCTGGGAACACAGCAGGCAGATATAACCAGGTAGTGTGTGGAAAGCTGTTTGTGTTTGTGGGTCAGGTCATAATGCCAAATTTGAAGATGCAGGCCACAATTTTCTCATGGAGAACCTCACCTGCTGGAGCTGTATCACTTCTTCTAAAAGTCTCCTTCTGAGCAAGTGTACATGCACAATTCATTCAAACAGAATCAAATTATGTAAAACTATCTACATTCATGACAAAAACTACTCATACTGGTTGGCCACAAGGAGCGCAGAGCCAAATACAGATGGATAAAAAATCAAAAAACAAAAACAAAAACTCCAGTCAGGGAACAGAAAAACATCTGGAACTGGACAAGACGATCGGGGACTGGAGGGAATGAAGGGAAGGGGAACATATAGCTCGGAGAAGCAGATAATTAGGTATCGACATGGCGACGACAAGAATTTCAAAATAAAAACAGCCTTACAAGTTAAAGGAATTTTAACTTACAAGTTACAATTCTTTTTCATCAATCTCTCAGAAATCTGAAGCATAAAACTAAATTTAGGCTGATTTTGCATGTTTGATTTGAAATTAAGATTTATAAATTAAACAGTGAAAGATACAGAAATCGATTCTAATGTTTAATTTGTTAGATTTCCTGCTTTGTGTGTTGTCCAGGTGGCCAGATGGTATGGGCTCAGTGCAGTTGGGCAATGGTTTCCTAACCTTTTGAGCCACAACACCCAAGATTACATATGTTGGTGTACAGGGAATCTGACGACAGTGATGGGAGGGGCCGGGGTGTGTTGTGATTTGGCGAGGATTAGGAGCCGATGAACATGGTTTCGGTTTTACTGCCATTTAGCCTCAGGAAGCTCTGGATATCTTCCAGACAAGTGATAAGGGGGGAGGGAGGGATAGCAGCAGTGGGTTTGGAGAAGATGTAGATCTGTGTGTCATCAACGTAATGAAAATGGATCCCATGGTGATAGGTGTGAGCCGGTATGGGGGGGTATATAAAAGCAGTGTTTTTTGGAGAATTCAGTTCACAACTGTGACCTACAGTACATGCCCAAAATCACCTCCTCCCACCAAGGTAAAGCCAAATTTGGATTTTTAATAACATGAGTAGTAACTGTTGTTCATGTGTAAATGCCTTAAACAAGATTAACGTGCTGATTCCACAGATAAATCTCTTTGCACGTTCATTTGACAGCGCTAAAAAAAATTATGTATCAAATTAATTTGATACAGTATTTATTTGTCTATTTTTTACAATGACCTGGCATACCACTGAAATTACCTTGGGACCCCTGTGTTGAACACGAGGTGAGCTGCACCTAGGTGAACGTCCTGATGCACCAGCAGCTACCCAAAAGTCCCAACACCATTGATACCGTGAGTGTGGCACATGCAGGCCAGGCGTGAGAAAGCAAGCGACTCCAAGAGCAAGAGTGACGGTCCCGGTCTGTAGAAATAGAATCTGCAGCACCTGCTGGTTCATGGAAATCCAACTAATTAAATATTAACACCAATTAAGTTGTTCTTGTATAATTTTTTAAAATATTAGCTTAAATCAAAAGTGCAAAAAACAGCCTGGTTTTAGTTTTTGGTGTCAGATATCTAAAAGAATAATGGAGAACAAGCTGATAATCTATTTTTGATAAAAAATTTAATTGAATGAATAAAACACGGACCTGAGAGCCTGACTGTAAGCAAGATGCTTCCATTCATGTCTGATAAGAGATTTCAGCTCCTGCTTCCTGTTTAATGATTTGTGTGATGTGTTGAAATGCAGTGGATGACAGGTCTTGACTTTTAGGCTGGTCATTAGTGGAAGTCAATTAAAAATATCATCAATAATAGTAAAAGAAAATAAGAAGACTATAAAAAACATGTAATGTGCAAGAAAATCATATTTTTACCCAGTCTTTGTTGCCATGGTGCTCCATGTGTATGTGTTCATGTTCTGTTTCAGTCTGGGCTTGAAAGAGTGTAAAAATCTGTACTGACCCAGGCAGCCCTCCAGCCTCCATCACATTAGCCAGAGTGACATCGTTTGACCAGACGTCATACTGCCACTTCCTCAGGCCCAGCACGCCACACAGCACCCGTCCTGTATGCAGACCGACGCGCATGTTCAGATCCACCTCCGTCGCCTCCACCACAGACCTGGAGGAAGACACATTCTCTGACTGTTGGGATCAAATTCACTTTGGTAAAAGTTGGTACTTTGCTCCACCGCAACCAACCTGACTGGTTATGAGGTGCAGTCTTCTCTCATTAGCATTACAGATTTTTCCTAACTCTGATAAAATTAGTTTCTCTGTGTGATGGTTTCTTAGTGATAGACATTGATACCAGTCATCAGACCAACTAAAGAGAGATAATTATTATTGCCTTTTATTGGCCTTTAATAAAACAAAAGATGAGGGATGAAAATTATGTGAGGGTTCAATTTGATGGCAGCTTTTCTAGTCAAGTTTAACACTCAAAGTGCTTTAAGTCACATTCACACAATCACTTGAGTAGCACTTACAAGTCTGTATTCACGTTTACATCATCCACACATTCACACAACTGATTGATGCATCAACATCACCTACACATGTGGTCTGGAAAAGCTGGGGATTGATTATAAGATGGATGCTCTTCCTCCTGAGCTACAGCTGTCCCATATTAATCCCCTATTCTGTTAATAATGCTTCGTAAACATCTGGGAACAGAGGGGACCAGCTGCTGGAGCAACATTTTTTCAACATTAGGAGAGGAATGCTGTCTCTTTCTGGTCTGATGCAGGAACCCGAGTCTTCCTTGTTAAGGCTCCAAACCAGCACTGTCTGACTGAAATATTCAAAACCTTCCCTTCTGGATGGTAGTAGAAGCTACTCTAAAACCCTCCCAGATCTATAGACACCAAGAGCTTTCAATAGGGCTTTCCATTAATCTGTCAAACTTCATTTCTAAAGCTCTTTTCATACAGAAGATTTGCAGCTCAAAGTGCTTCCCGCTGTTAAAAAACACACCACTTAAGAACAACAGAGAATAAAAACATAGTCTCAACTTTAGTAATAAATCAAATATTAACAGATGAGGACCCGTGAGCTCTGACAGGGTCATGAGCTAAAACCAAGTCAAATAAATAATATGGATTTAACCCTTTCAAGCCAAACCCAATGAAAGGTCTTCATCTAGCCTTTTGAAAAAATAATAAACAGAAATTAATGGTAAACATGCAAAATATTTTTGTATATGCATCAACGTCAAAACAAAATAACTTTTGCTATATTTATTTACCATTTATAACCATTTGATTGGTGAAAGTGATCACAAAGTTTCTACCATAAAGTGATTCAAAGGGTCTCAGAAACTGTATGGAAAAGAATTTAAGAGCTCTGAAAACTAATTTAAAAAAACTTTAAAATGAATTTGTAACTACAAAGAGCATGAATAAATAGATTTTAAAACTATAAAACCAGTTTAATATGGATCTCTTTCAGGTCTCTGTGAGCACATATGCACATGCACATTTTCTACCAGGGAATTTACGGCCTTTCTTTCATTAATGCCAAAAGAAGAGCAATGCAATAATCAATTCTGCAGGAAATAAAATCATGGATCAATATCTCTGCACAGAAGAGAGAGAGAAACTCTATCACTAGATGAAAGAACGCTGTCTTTGTTATATTTCTGATATGAACTTTAAAATTGAAATCAGAGTTAAATATAACACTGGGGTCCTTTACTTCTCTGGAAGTTTGTGTCTCCCGGGGCAGCAGACCTGAATGTTTTTAGAACAGTACCAGAGAAGTCAGTTTATTTATCATTTAATTAATTTGAAATAAGTTTTTCTAAAATTTTACTTAGCTTGCATTTATCGACAGCAGTGTGAACTGTGTTCACAGACATTTTTAGAAATTTTCCTGATCAGAGATTTTCATGACAGAATTATTCCTTCTTTCCTGCAGTGAATAAATAGGAGCCAGATATGTGGTCATGTGACATTAGAAGAGTGCAACGTTGCTCCAGCACATTTCGTCTACTCTGCAGTGCATCCACAAATAATAAAAAACATGCTTCCAAAAGCCTCCCCTCTCCATTAAATCATCACATAAGCTTCTCGTCATCAGCGGGAGGTCTGACACCTCAGCCAAGGAAGGAAACAGAAAGCAGCGAGGTTGACAAACAGTGTGTTTGTGTGTGTACGTGTTCACAGAAGGCTGGAAAATAAAATGTGCTCTGCCCATCACTCTGAAGGAGGGCTGTCACACAAACTGACAGATGAATGTCTATGGCAACACCTGTCCTCTGAGATAAAGGACTCCTACAGCAGCATCTATCCACTCAGACAGAGCAGCAGGGAGAGAACATGACAGGTGAGCGCTCGCTGAAGGAAATGGGGTAAAGGTGCTGTTTATGTGTTAACATGCTTGTAAGAGGAAGGATGTGTGGAGATGATGCACATCTGCAGGTAAGTGTTTAACTGGCAAAATCTCAATCTTCATCTCAGTTTGCCACAACTTTTTGCAGTCATTGGTAACACACATGAACCGTTTCTCTACTTCAAAGCAGAACTTGCTGCTGATATGGTTCTAACTAAAATCATAAATTCTTAAATATGAAGATTAATAGTTTTAAGTAGAAACAGAATTATTACACTGATCTACTACATTGCCCTCTGAAAAAAATATTTAAATAAAGCACTCTCAAGAAAAAAATAGAAATATTTTTTTATATATGTACAATAACAGCATGCCTGGGAGATTCTCCAATTGACAGGTGAGGGCGCCACAATTGAAAATAAAAGTAGCATCCACCAAGGGTTTAAGTTAAACCAAGAGAAGAACGAAAGTTACAATTTAGGATCAAACTCTGTTGGAGAATCATCAATAAATTAAAATGAATTATTTCTCAGTGTAAGATTGTAAAGTTTTTGTATTTAACATCTACAGAGCAGAATATTGTAAAAGATTCAGAGAAGCACAGTGTGTAAAGGGCAAGGACAAACCACTGTTTGATAGGTGTGACCTTTGACTCCTCAGACAGCAATGCAGGAGTAACCATAATATCACCAGGATCACAACAGCAACGAGAACCTTGAAAAACGATTTTTACTCAATAGAAGGAATCATACATCAGCTCTATGCAGAAATATAAGGATAGAAGGACAGTGGACATGTGTTGTGTGGTCAGATAAGTCCATGTTTCCACCGCTTTTGGAAAAGAACTACAAAGAGAAAGAGCATCCAGACTGTTATCAGAGAAAGCTGTGATGGTATGGGAAGATCAGTTCCCTGGCGAATGTTTAATTGTGCTACCACCAAGCAGACATCTTTTCCAGGGCTGCCCTGGGTTATTTCAGCAGAACGATGCCAGACCTCATTCTCCTTCAGCAAAAATGGAAAAAGACTCCTTTGTACTGTACTGTAATGTTCAACATCCTCAGCTGATGGAACACAACAAAAAACAGGAATCTTATTAACTTTTTTTATTATGTTGCTGCCATTAAATTACATTAGGTTGGTGAGTGAACACTGGAAATAACATCTCTGGAAATCAGGACAATAATTTATTTGAAGTCTTTATCTGTGCTCTCAAATCAGTTTTTTATGACAAACTTATTATGTTTATTAACATATTAAGGTCACCAAAATACCCGCAAAGAGAAGAGCTTTTGCATCTCTCAGTTCAGAGAAATGAGTTAAAACTGTGTCTGTAATGAGTCAGTCTCTGGGACTAAGTCACTGTGGATTAAAAAACTCTTAAAGTCTGTAGGATATGTTACAGCTTACTTATAAAGATAAACCTACAGGGCGGAAAAAATGAATTAATGAATTGGTTGGGATGCGTGTCGTGCATATGATATACAAACTGTAGGTGTGTGTCTGCATGTCAGTGTGTGTAACTTACGCAATCGTGTCAATCATATCCAGCCCCATCTCCACACAGCAGTGGGCATGGTCTGCCTTGGGTTGTGTCAGTCCGGACACACAATAGTAACAGTCCCCCAGTATCTTTATACGCCTGCAGTGATTCTCCTGCAGACACACAAAGACACCAAAAGATGGACATCCGAAAACAAACCGTCCTCTTCCTCTGGAGAGTCCTGTTTACTCAATAAGTGACTAACTTCAGTTTTAACATGTTTGTTTGCATATAACCAGGAAAGTAGCAGAAGGGCATCCATGGATGGGACATCACAAAAAGAATGCATTCTAAAAATCTTGGTGTCAAACATTCTTCTCACAGTTTAAGGTGCATAACTATTTTTGTGTTGAGGGAGTGATGAGTTATATGATTCAAGTCTTCCTCTTGCATTTTTAAGGATGTTATTTCATTAGACGGTGGATGCTTTGCCATTAAGACGCTGGATAAACTAGATATTTATAACATCCAAGGAAGAAGTGGTGAGATGTGTGTCATGAGGATCCCGGACTCTCTTGTCTGCCCTTGTATTTTCCCTCCTCTGTGTGTGTGTGTGTGTGTGTGTGTGTGTGTGTGTTTGTGTAGGCGTGGCTTTCCCTCTTCTGACAGGTTCCAAGACACAGGTGAGGATCATCAGTTCATCAATCAAGCAGTATTTAACTCCAGTCCTTCCCTCACTCGACGCCAGATTGTTACCATTCAAGTTGTGAGTAATCAGCAGCCATATCCCTTTCTGGACCTGGTTACCAAATCGACCTTCCGCTGAGCCTAGATTTCCGACCTCTGTCTGCCCGCCTGCCAACTCACCACTCCATCAGCTTCACCGGATTACTTGTCATCAATAAACATCAGATCTTGTTCTAATCCTACTTTTCTGCCTGCTCCTTGGGCCCCCCATCATACCCATCAGATCAGAACCCGGAGCCCAGAGCTAAGGACCTTTTTCGTGCAGTCAACAGCCAAGGTAATTTGCTTGGACATTTACAGATGTTACAAACTCTGTGACAGAATCAAGAGGAGATGCAAAATACAATGAGTCAACTAGCTGACAGATTGGCTGCCCTGGTTAATATTTGCTCTCAGCCCTCTGTTTCCACAGCTCAAGCCCCCCCTGCTGCCGCTCCTGATTCACCTGTTCCTCCTTCTGGCCGAGAGGGCCATGTTCCAGATCCTAAGCCTTATTCAGGAGAATTGGGCAAATGCAGAGGTTTTTGTTGCAATGTTCTTTGGTTTTTGAACAAAGACCATTAACCTTCTCTTCTGACCGAGCCAAAATCTCTTATATTATTGTTAGTCTCCTAAATGATAGAGCTCTTACCTGGGCAGAAGCAGTTTTTGAAAGCCATCCTATTGGTAATTTTTCTTTTACTGGATTTCTGGATGAAATGAAAAAGGTTTTTGGTAATCCTGTGCGAGGTCGAGATGCAGCTAAGAGACTTGTCTCCCTTCGCCAGGGAGGTTTAAGTGTAGCTGAGTTCTCTGTAGAGTTCCGGACATTAGCTGTAGATTCGGGTTGGAACAATGAGGTCTTGCAGGACCACTTTCTCAATTGTTTGAACGATAACATTAAGGACGACTTGGCTACCAGAGACCCCCCTTCCTCTCTTGATGATTTGATTTCTCTTGCCATAACTGTGGATAACAGATTGAGAGAGAGACGTAAGGAGAAGAGAACCACTTACTACTCTTCTCATCTGGTGAGTGTTTCTAATGTGGCCAGCTGAGCCACACTCGACTCTTTTGCCCAAAGCGCCCAAAAGATCAGGCTCGCCAGTGAATTTGGGGGTTCTGGCGAGCCAGGAAGTTTCATGCACAAGTCGCCCTACCAAGACTCATGCTGTGTCCCAAATCGCATACTTCCATACTAAATACTTAAAATCCAAAACTGAGTATACTAATTGTTACGGGTCCCCACTCAGGTTGGGCCACAGCAACAATAGAATTTGTCTTTCGCCCACTCTCTTCCGACGACCTGGAATTAACAGGTGAATTTTATTACAATAAATGCCAACAGTAAACATACATTTAATCATTCCCTTTCATCAGTATCTCTGTCTTGCTCGTTATTGTAATATACAGTTCAGACTTCTTTTACCAAAAAGAACTAACAAATTAAAACATTTGTCTTTGTGCAA